>PVIA01018630.1:0-12312 GCA_004024845.1 Tonatia bakeri | reverse complement strand
GCTCTGCTTGGCTGCCCAGAGGTTAAAGGCCAGGCTGTCCAGTGCAAATGAGGAATAGCGAACAAAAGCAAGAGAGGCACCGGGACCAGAATCCTCGAAGGCACATTCTGTTGGCTTTGACCGTGGCCCGTGGCTCAAGCGAGGAAAATCGGCTGCTCTGTTCCTTCGACTCCCTCTCTCCTGGAAGGAGGGTGCCCAGCGGGGAAAGTGCTTTCCTATCGATTGGTGCGTCTGCAATTCAAATGCGGGTATTTATCCTGCAACTGAGCACCTAATAAAAATTTAAATTACCATTTAGAAAAACCAGAAGGGAGCAAAAAAACTCCTCAAGGAACAACATCAGGAGGAAAGTAAGAAGACAGCCACACGCAGCCCTGGCCATCAGAAGGAATGGAAGGCTAGGACGGCGAGGCTGGCCCAGGGTGCCTCATGCCCTGCAACTTCTCCGTTCAGATGCTTTGCCCTCCCACCCCTCACCTTCCCAGGTTCCACGATTCTGACCTCTGACCCTGACCTCATGGCTCCTGAGTGGTGGGGCTTGGGCAAATGACAGACACTTCTCTCTGAGCCCTCCTGTTGTATACATCAGAGGAAACAGTGGCGTCACATATGCAAAGCTCTTGGAACAGTGCAAGTACATAGTAGGTGCTCCATGAAGGTTTCTTCTACTTTACAACTCCCTTATTCGAATTCTTCCTTAAAAGCCATGCCCTATAGCCTATTACAATCTGATTGCAGCCTGCTGCTGTCTTCCTGGAAAGGTTCTGTCTGAGCCACTAAATCATGCCTATGTGTAAATGATTGATAATGGACTAATAGGTTAGGTGGTGGCAGTCATGAAAGGCAGAGGAAAGAACCGAAGGACACTTTAACAGCAGAATGTCAGGAGCCAGTTCCAGACCTCTGTGGGGGTATCCATGACAATGGGGCTTTGCTGGGTCCCTTAAAGCATGCCTCTGAGGAAACCACCTCTCCGGTCACCTGTAAGGACAGGGGATACACAGGTCAGGGAAGCAGGAGATGGGTCTCTCACACTTGTATGACAGTGTCAGGGGCTCACCCACTCCCTGGCCATATCCTTGACCTTGATGGAACCACTGATGGTCCCAACTCTGGCCACGCCTTTTTCTCCTGCTCTCCAGCTCCACCTCCAGCATTTGCACATTGAATCTTGAGTCTTACTTTACCAGGCGTCACTTTATCCTCCGTCTTCTCCATTAATCCTTTGCCAAAACCTCTCTAGACTTCTCATCCTGTACTCACCCGGAAAACCCCCACCCTGGCTAAACCCAGCTGCCGGCCACACTTACATCTCAACAACCGCACATTGCTGGTGGAAATTCAGTGGCTGTGTGGGCTGTTGTGCCTTGCAGTGACGATTATAAACCTCAAGTAGATACTGGAAAAACCCTGCACTTCCACACCACCTTCCTTCTACACTGACTCTTCCACTCTCCAAAACTATAATTTTATATCTCCCTTCTCCAAGGACTGCCTACCCTTCCTTTCAAATTTTTCTTTTTCAGCTGATGACCTTACCTGGCATTTTACACACAGGCCCTCCCTCATCTTCCTGCCGCTGACTCGACACCTGTTGCGGGCACTGTGCCTGTCCTCTTGGTCTTCCTGCCTTATTCATGAGTGCCACGCCCCCATTCCCCTGCTCTCTGCAAAGGACCTTGTATTCTGAACCTCATCCCCTCACGCTTCCCAAGGACTTTTTTCTGGGTGATCACCACTCCTCTCGTGAATCTTCAATTCCCCCCTCTCCACTTCCTTTTCCTGTAAGCACACACGTGCGCAGCGGCATGTCCCACCTTAGAAACCATGAACGCTCTCCTGGCTCTCCCGTCCTCCTGGCTTGCACCCTATTTCTCATCTCTCATCTGGAGCAAAACTTACTGAAAGCATCACTGTTCCCAATTGCCACTTCCACTTTCTCTTCACCCAGTCAGGTTTCGATCCTCCCCACTCTGCAGTGACCAGTCAAGGGCACGTGACCTTCACGGCGTCCAACTTCACGGCCACTTCCCTGTTACTTTCACACTTGAACTCTCAGCATCATTGGGCAACTGTTCCTTTGTTTACACCACTCTCTTCCCTTGGCACTGGAGACATGCATTTCTTAGGTCTCCTTCTATGCCAAAGGCCGCTCCCTTTCTGGTTTCTCTCTGGGCTCACTCTCTGGGAGGGAGAGGGCTCTAGAATCAGCCATGAACCTCCTCCTTTTCCCTAGGCTCACAGTTACCGCGGGTGACCTCGTGCCACTTGCACACCAGTTGGTTATCAAATCCGTGCCTTTAGCACTGGCATCTTTCTGCAGCTCAGCTTAGCGAACCCAACACTCTGCCTGGTATCACTGCCTTGATATTTAATGAAGTCCTCCGGTGTTATTCTGTCCAAAGAAAATTCCTGATTCCTACCGTTGATCTCCTAACATTAATCCCATTCCAGTCCTACTCTTTTGGGTCAAAGGTACTACGCCCACCTAGTTGCTCAAGTAAAAAAAAAAGCAACTAGAAGTCGTCTTTGTCTTCGCTTACCATTCCGCATTCAATCCATGAGCGAGCACTGTTGACTCCCCCCTAATGAACATTTCAAATCCTTCTACCCCTAAGGCCTCTAGCTCTCACTTGGACCCCTGCACACCCCCCAACTATTGTTCCTGATTCCATTCTTCCTCTGGAGCTGGTCTATACCTGAAACTAACATGATTAATTGAACATTTAAATCAGATTATGTTGTCTCCTGTCTTAAAATTCCTCAACGATTTCCTTCACACTTAAAATAAGATTCAAATGTCTCGTCCTGATCAACAAAAGACTGCCTATCTCTTTGACCTTGGCTTTATCTCTCTCCACTATTCACTCTGTTGCACTCGTGTTGGTTTATTTTAAAATGCCAGTCTCAGCACCTCAGGACTTTTGTCTTATCTGTCCCCCAGAATTTAGAGAAATCCTATGAAGCATCTAATCCAACTCTTTTTTTATAGAAAAGGGGACTGCGGCCAGAGAAAGGAAACCTTGTCACAAAGCAGTGGTAAGGCCAAGACCAGGTCTCTTGGCTACCAGCACAGTGCTCCTTCCACCGGTGGCTGTGGCTGGGTGACCACTGACCTCGGTGACTGCTGACCTCTGAGTGCTTCGTTAGTGTCTCACCTCTGCTCATGATTGCAGAGCCCTTTGCCTCAGTAGAAACACAGATCTGGGGTTTGGTTCAGTATTGGTTATGGTCAAGCAGGTGAACCTGGTTGATTGTTACCACTGTGGTGGAGATTGTCCTTGAAAGTGACTATGGAGAGATTTAGAATTTTTAATAGAGATCTGAAGGATCTACAATTTCTGGACAATACATGACTCCCTGGAAAAGAGCCACCAGTTTTTAAACCCCACATAGGCTGTTTAGTAGACAGCAAGGTCAAGCCATCATTAGAGTTTTCTTGGCATTCCTTAAGGAGGTCCCTTATCACAGCTTGGGCCTTTTCTCTGCAATTATCCATGAGTATTCCAATAAAGAAGACCTCCATTCCAGTCTGGAAGAGGTTTGTGGCCCTGCCTGCCCTTGTTTTTACTGGGCTATCGCTCTGCACAGACCATGCTGGGCTCGTCCGAGCTCATCTCCCCAGGTCTGCCCTCTTCTCCCTCTTTGTTGATTCGCCTGCAACAAGGGTTATTTGTCTGTCAGATAAGTTCACTGAAAAACAGCCATCACTTTGAAGGATTTCATATCTTGTCATCATATAAATTATTTTGGAAAATTATGAATATTTTAAAAACACCCAGCCTTTGTTGTGATTTGTGATCACATTTATTTTCTGCTTTTCCTCCTGTGTTTTCTTTCACTGGTCTGACTTGAGGCTTTAAAAGTTTACTCCTCGCACGCAGATCCTACCTACGCATCTGTTGACCTGCCATCAAGAAAAGGGGAGTTGGCTTAGCCACAGAGCATTTTCTGACTTGTAGATGGACTTTCTCTGACCACAGTCAGGGGGTGGGGGGAGAATGGCCCTTCTTGTACAAACTATAGGAACAGCCCCCTTTAATTCTTACTTGACTGCATGCATATTAGGCGATGGGGAGGGATGTTTGGAGTGTAATTTTACTATCATGTCGAGGTTTAGGCAAAGCCTTAGAGAACCTCTCAAATCAAAAATTTAAACTTAAAGCAATATTAATTAGCAATGGCCCAGATTCATCCTACAACTCCAACAATTCCACTGGTTAAATTGTTGCCCTTTATTTCTTGACCTTGCACAGCCCTGTCCTGTGTAATATATGTAGAGTAGGCAGATCCCCTCTCACCTGCTGGACTAGAGGGCCATTGGCTGGTGTTTGTTCGGTCATTTATTCTGTGTCTGTTTAATCTTTGAGATGTTGTCGAAGATGGGTGTTGTAGCATACTCAGCAGCACTAGTAACTTTATATGTTCTTCTTTCATCATATTTACTGTCATCTAGGTAATCTATTTTCTGCTTCATTTATTTGCCCAGTCTGTGAAAGAAGTACTGGAATTCTCAGCGTGGCTCCTGAACACTTGAAGATTTTTTTGGTCTTTGTTGCATTTTTTTTATGTACTTGACACCTTAGACACTGTTTTCCATTACTTTGCCTCCATTTCTGTGACACATGCTGGGATGCAGAAGCAAACACACTAAAGATTCCCCAGTAAGAGACACTGGTGGCCCCAGGAGCTGTCCCTGGTGCTGAACATCCTCTGAGCTCACGGAACATACATTCCAGGGAGGCACACAACAAACCCACGGCCAAATTTGGTTGACTTTACCTCCTCATTATCTCTTACACATGTCCATTCTGTCCATCTCCAACCTGCTAGCTCATTACTCAATTTTTCATTACCTTTCTCTTCTACAATTAAAACGAGACCCTCACTAGCCTCTCCATATCTTCTCTTGCTTTCTTCTAATCTTAGTGATTATTATTATTATTGTTTTTGAGAAGCAAAAAAGCATTCATCTGAAATCAGGAAGAATGCCAATTGGGAACACACTAATTCAGGCAGAAGCCCAAATTGTGTTCCCTCTTCTAATCTATTCTTACACTTTAGTCAGAGTTCTCATCGACATGCATATCTGATCATGCCACTCCCCTGCTTAAGACCTTCAAGTACTTCCCATTGATCTTGGGATATAAATAAAAATCCTTAATGAGACTCTGTGTGGTCAATCTCCTGCCCTTCCCTCTAGACTTGCTCGTCCTCACCCTCTGGGCTCCAGCCACACTGGAGACCATTTCAAGTCCCTCGGACTTCCGAGGCTCTGTTCTGTGCTCTCCGTGCCCCTCTTTGCTTTCTCTCCACCTGTCCATCGCGTCTCCCACACCTTCCTTCCTCTGTTTAACTCATCTTCATCTATAAATCTCAGTTCGTATGATTCTTCCTCCAGGAAGCCCTCCCTGGATCCCCAGACCAGGCCAGGTGCCTGTCATAAGCTCTCATGGAGCCTTGTACACTTCTCCCGATCATTTAAGTGTGAAGTGTAACATATACATAGATGCATGCATAAAACCTAAGCATCAGATTTAATCAATAACAATAATCTGAGTGCTCTGGCACACCGTTGAGGTTAAACAATAGACTCCAAGACTTGTACATTTCTTTCTGATCACAAGCCCATCCCTCCGCCAGAGATAACTATTTTCCTGACTTCCTGGTCATAATTTCTTTACTTTTAATCTGAGAAATATATATATATATATATATATATATACATACATATATATATACACACATATATACATACACATATATACACATATATATACATACATATATATATACACACATATATAGTTTATATCCTTAATATTAATTTTATCAAATTTAGTGAATATTAAGAATAAAAACATCAAATGTCCTATAAGCATATCAAATCTATTAGTACATAAACTAATAAAATATACACAGGATTGCCTCATTAGTATCCAGCTTCCCAGTAGTTGGTGGGTTCAGAAAGATGAGGGATAGAGTGTTTGGGATCCATTTGTCTTCCCAGGCTCTCCTGAGTCCCTGGTGCACAGCAAGTGCCCAGCAGATATTTGGAGACAGGTGCAATGACATGATACTCAGGTGCACTATACACAGGAGCTGAGCTTTCATGAGGGTCCTTATGAGGGCTGCTTTTTAGAAAGGGGGCTACAGGTTGGGGGTTCAGGCATTCACTGCATATGAGGAACTTCTTCCCAGAAACTTCAGATAAGTAAGAAAGGTGGCTGAGTAAGCTCTACAGGGAAATAATTCTGTTTGTGCATCTATTTATGTGACTATTCATTATTTATCTATCTATCCAACCATGTAATAGTATACACCTTTTTGACATATACTAGAAAAATAGAGCATTGTAGAAGACCAGGGTGGGAAAAATGATAATGGTCTTATACACAGACATAAGTATTGGCCTCTGTTCATGACCTATAGGAATAAACCCCATCTCTGCCAGCAACTCAGGCCAGTAGAGGGTAAGAAAATAAACTGTGTCCCAGGGATTTGATGCATGAGGGGAGAAACCTTGGCAGAATCATGGAAACATATGAATTATTCACAATTCAAACTGGGTAAGGGAAAAGAGGAGGAGGGAATAACCAGAAAACACACATCAAGGAAATGAAGCTCTCTGTGCTGTGGGTGGCAGCCTACCACAGAGACGGAAACCAGGAGTGACAGAGCAGGAGAAGTGACTCGTCCCTCAGACAGGTGAGCGAGAACACCTGGTAGGACTGAGGGGCTCTCAGTCCTGGGATCCCCTCCCTCCCTCTGAAAGCCATTGAGTAGCAGCCCTGTGCTCATGGCTGACTTTCAAAGTCAGTGCTGATGCAGGCCCACTGCTGTCCAGTCCTGTGAGCATGAGGGGAAAGGCATGCCCGACTCAGGTGGCTCCTGGGAGGTGGAGTGGGGAGTGGGGGTCAGTAGAGGGGTGTCACCCTTTGGGAAGCATTGCTCTGCCCCCTGCTTATGTGAGAGGGTGTGGAGCTGAGGAGAAAAGACAAGGCTTGTTCCTAAAAATAGGAGAGAGATTTAGGGTTGTGCTGAAGTGAGAGGAAGCCCATCATGAGTAAGAGACCCGAGAGGAAGGGGGGACGGATGTCAGGAGCCAAGAGGAGGCAAGAGTGGAATGAAGGAGAGGCCAAGGTATATTCAGAAGCAGATGACAGCTAGATTGCTGCTTCAAGTGGGAGCCAAGGGAGAGGCAGCCAGGCAGTGTGCGGGTGGCTTAAAGACCTGGGTGGGGGGTGTGGGGGTGGGCAATGCAGACTGTGAGCATCCAGCAGTCCACCAAGAGCACAGCTCCATGTGTGCACGTCATTCCCTGACAGTCGCTGTGTGCCAGGTTGGGTGTACAGAAGCTGGTCTGCCCTCAGAGAGTTTCCACTCTGACTCAAGGAGACAGATAATGAACGTGTGAACAAATAATCAGGTAAGATGATTTTAGGTACCACAAAGTGCCAGGAAAGCTATGAAGTAGGGGAATGTGAGGGGAGGTAGAGGGGGCTGCTCTAGGGAGAGTGGCCTCCCTGACGAGGTGACATTTGAGTTGAGCCCTGAGAGATGACCAGGGGCCAGACTCGGGGGCGAGCAAGGAGTTCAGAGCGTGGCTGAGCAATGCAGACAATGCAGCCAAGAAGTCAATGCAAAGTCCAGGTCCCATGGCCTCACTGAGCCTCAGTTTCCCCAATCTGTAAAATGAGAAGGGTGGACTAGCTGATTGCTGAGTCCCACTGGGCGTGGCCTATGGTCTCAGGAAGTGTTCATGGGATAGGAGGGGCTTGGCCTGGCTCTCGAAGAGGGATCCTCAAAGCACCAGTGAGGTTACTTAAACCAGTGCCTATGGTACATGGTTCTATAACCTCTATGAGAGCGAAACAGGAGTATCAGCTTTCCCCCAGACTGAGGCGGGTCCTCCGGTCCCCACCAGGTGGAAAATTTCCCTAAATAAGGTAGCCTAGGCTCAAACTCCAATGCCTCTAGACATGATGAAATGAAAATCCATTACTTCCTGTTCCAATGGATGTTCCAGTGGAAAAATACCTCTATTTGGCCACTTAATCTCATTATGCCTTTTACAGTAGTTAACAAAGCGGCCAGCCTATTTATGCATCTACTTCCTTTATTTATAAACTCCTTGTCCATCTCTCAGCCTGAGCACAGTGCCAGGCTTGGGACAGGCATCCTCATGGAGGCTGAAGGACTGAATAAATTGTGGATGGGGCCCTGGCCAGTGTGGCTTAGTTGGCTGGGCATCGTCCTAGAAACCTAAAGGTCCAGGGTTCAATTTCTGGTTGCAGGTTCAGTCCCCAGTCGGGACATGTCCATGAAGCAACCGATGGGTGTTTCTCTCACATGATGTTTCTCCCCCTCTCTGTCTTCTTCCCCTCCCCTCTCAAGTCGATCAGCATGTCCTCAGGAGGGGATCAAAAGAAGACCGTGGACAGGGATGAGTATTAGTCAGCTCAGGCTGCCATAACAAAAGACCAAAGATGGGGGCAGGGACTTAAACAACAGGAACTTATGTCTCACCGTTTTGAAGGCTGCAAGTTCAAGATCCAGGTATGGGCCAATTCCATCCCTGGTGAGGAACTCCCTTCCTGGCTCAGGGGTGGCGACATTCTTGCTGTGTCTGCACATGGTGGGGAGAGAGGGAGGTCTGGTCTCTCTTTCTCTTATAAGGACACAAATCCTATCAGATCGGCTCCGGGCTCACGACCTCATTTAACCCTAATTACTCCTGTAAAGGCTGTATCTTCATTCCCGGCTGGTGTGGCTCAGTGGATTGAGTGCCAGCCTACAAACCTCGTTGGTTCAATTCCCAGTCAGGGCACATGCCTGCATTGCAGGCTAGGTTCCCTGGTGTGGGGTGTGTGACAGGCAACCGAAGATTGATGTTTCTCTCCCTCTCTTTCCCTCTCCCTTATCTTATCCTCTGTCTAAAAATAAATAAATGACATATATATTTTTAAAAGACTGTGTCTTCACACACAATCACATGGGGGTCTGCCTGCTCGGCCCCTCACTTTTGCCTAGCCCATTCCCCACCCAGGCCTCCAGTTCCTTCACTTTCAGGTGGTGGGGCTGGGGCAGGGGAGTCAGTGACAGCCCCCACTGCCTGCTTTCCTCTCCCGGGTTTCATGGGATGAATAGGATAATGCTTTCTAATTACTTAATGCTCCTTGGAGCGCAAGTTCTGTGAATCAGACTAAAGGACTCTTCTAATCTAGTTGCTTGCAGAGAGTATTCATCCAGAAACATAAATGAGCATTTAAATGAGTTCTGAGGCTGGGGACCGCAGGCCAGCAGGGCCGAGTCTGGGGGTGGCTGAGGACTGGCTGGGGCGGAGCACTGCAGGCTGCTCGGCAGACGCCCCTTGACCTGCGAGATAGTTTGTTTGACTCATGATCTCAGCCTCCTCGAGCTTCCTCCCCTTTTTTTGCTTAGGTATTCCCTGCCAATTCATGCCCTTCTCTTGCAAAATATGTTTTACTAACTCCTTAGGTGGCTGCCCCAGAAGGGGACAGGCTGCTACCTGCTGACAGTAGGGACCTTTGGTCCTTAACCAACACAAGCCTCTGCCATGCATGTAGACCGGGGTCCCTAGGCCTAGGCCTTGTCCCCGGAACGCTGGCTCCGGGAACGTTTGCTGGGGAAGCTGGCTTTCCGCAGGCAGCTGTGAGAGGACGGCACCATTTATGAGCTCTGTGTGTGCTATGTGTGCAGGGTGTAGGGTGGGGGTGTGTGTGTGCATGCAGTCACCCGTGAGGCCAGCCTGCATCAGGACAGAGCAACTGTGACATCCATGCGCTTGGCTTTGACACCTGCCAAAAAGGACATGGTTTAGGTGTCACAGCAAGGGCCTGTGACAAGGGTACTTAAGAAAGCAGATGTCTCGGTGGTTGGCTTCACCACAGGAGCCCCCGGGCTCCTGACCCAAGGTGCTCCCATTACCGGTGAAATGGTTTTCCACTTTGGAATTATCTTCAAGAGAAGTAAAACCGTCTGTGATAAAAATCCATGTGTGTTTATTTCTTTACTCAACAACCACTTGTTAAATAGTTAATTGGTCTGAGCTGCGGTTAAGCAACGTGAAGGACAACAATTGTGAGACTAACAATCACTGTTATTTGTACTCCCATGAAATAGGCAGGAATCAGGAATCCCATTGTGTGGAACAAGAAAGTGATGTTTTAAATAACCGATCCAATGCTGTGTAGCCAGTGTTATTCACGAGGCATCAGATGCAAACTTAGCCCTTCTGGCTCCACGTCATGTGCTCTGAGAAGATGACAATTAGGAAAAGGGCTGATGACAAGCCCACAGACCACAGCACGAGGAAGAGCAGGGTGTGTAGTGTGAGTGACGAGGAACTGCTGTCGTTCTGGGGAGGGATCCGGAAAGGTTCTGTAGAGGAGGTGACACTGGGCCTGGAAGGACGGGGAACATGTCTCTCACTGGAGGGGACAATGGAGGCCAAGGAAGGGTGGGAGCCCAGGGACCAGGAGGGGCAGGCAGAGGGTGGGTGCACACAGCAAACAGTCTGGCTCCCCCACCCTGGCTGTGCATCGCAATCACCTGAGTAGCTTCCAAGTGACTGGCACCTGGGCCGCGTGTCTGGTTACTCTGGTTTAATTTGCCTTAGTCATTGGTCTCATCATGGATGTTTAACGAAAACTCCCTGGGTGATTCTGATGTGCAGCTTGTACTGAGACCTGCTGGCACTGGGGAGGGGCAGGGGGTTCCAAACTGAGGCACTCACGAGCTCCCAGGCTCGGCTTGGACAGGGTGGGAAGAGAGGGGGAGGTGCGTGTGCAGGGCTCTCGGGAAGGCAGCGCCTGTGGGAGGGACTGTCTGTGAGCGTGTACAAGCCTGGAGCCTGGGCACCGCTCACAAGCGTGAAGGCTGCAGGATGGAGAGGAAGGCTACAACAGTTTGCGGCTGGGGGGCGTGGGAAGGAGAATGGTTTTGCTGTTAGACATCCCGAGTTTGAGGGTAATGATTATTGGGCCACCTGGCAGAAATGCGCAGCTGAAGTCCTCTGGGTGTGAAGCTTGGGTGGGAAACTGGGAACGGGGTGCTGTGAGAACACATGCACCTCCGACGGAAGGGTCATGGCAGCTGGGGGTGAGCATGAGCTTCGAGAGGGGAAGAGCCGAGGGCTCGGGTGGGGGTGCTGACGTGGAGGAGGCAGAAGGACAAAGAGAAGCTTACAGGCAATTTCTAAATGGAGAATTGTTCAATTAGCATTAGGCAGTGTCTGGGTGGGGTGGGGTGGGGAGAGGGGCAAAAGAGTCATTTTTCATGGGCCCGGCCCCCTGCAACTTGAAATGGATCAGCTGAGCGGAGAGCTGGGCGCTCAGCCTGGCAGCTCTGGCTAGCGAGGGCGCAGGAAGTGGGGCAATTGCAGCCCAGCTCTCTCTCACCAGAAGCACAGTCCATGCAGGTGCCTGGCAGGGCAAGGAGCTCATTCTGCCACCATCATTGTCCTTGAAGCCCCTGTATCACGGAGGAGGAGTCAACTTCAGGTATACAGGGGTTATGAATTCACACATCCCAGAGAAGTTCTTCATTCTGAGCCATCCCGGAGGTGAATTTCCATTTTCTGGGGGGAGACAATCCCCTCAGCCCTTGCTGGTTGAAGGGGATCCCAAGAGAGCACTCTGTGTGACATCCCACCATCATCCTGTGAGACCAACTCCATCCCTGAGAGGGACCCTGAGGACTCTCTGGAGACCCATCATTTGAGGTTCCCAAAATGAATGAGCCCTGGTCACAGAGGGTAAGAGGAACCATAACCAGGAGGGCTTCAGCTTGGGGACCAGCTCTGCCCCAGGGTCCCTTTTGGGATTGCCTTCCTCTCTGCCGACCAGGGAAAGGGACCTGGGAAGGGGGTGGCAGGAAGGGGGAAGGTGGTCTCAGATGCTGCTCCCAGGCTGAGTCAGAGTCTCCGCCCTCTCACCTTGCCCATTCCCCACTGCCTGGCTGGCTCAGTGGATTGGCTGCCGAGGCTCCGGGCGTAGACAGAGTAATTACAGTTGAGGCCCTGATGAATTGGGGGCCAGTAATTAAAGTACGTATTGATTTTCTACTTAGAAGTTCCCTGCAGCTGGAAACAAAAGTGGGAAAGGAGAGAGATAAACAGTCCGGGCAAGGTATTTGCAAACAGGGGGCTGTTCAGCGTGCTGTCCCCAAGGAAGGACCGTGGGACAGCCCTTTGTCTCTGCCCCATCCATCTAGAATTTGAGAATTGATCCGCTAGTCAATACGCTTCTGGGGCATAACCCGCACAGTAGGGGAGGACGACTCTCTTCC
>PVIA01018629.1:0-12331 GCA_004024845.1 Tonatia bakeri | reverse complement strand
TAGATCCATTTTTAATTTTCTGAGGAAGTTCCATACTGTTTTCCACAGTGGTTGTACCAGTCTGCAGTCCCACCAACAGTGCACTAGTGTCCCCTTTTCTCCACAACCTCTCCAACACTTGTTGTTTGTTGTTTTGCTTATGTTGGCCATTCTGACTGGTGTGAAGTGGTACCTCATTGTGGTTTTAATCTGCATCTCTTTGATAGCTAGTGATATTGAACATCGTTTCATGTGATTTTGGATCTTCTGTATGTCCTCCTTGGAGAATTGTGTGTTCAAGTCTTTTGCCCATTTTTTAATTGGGTTGCTTGTCTTCTTAGAGTATAATCGTGTAAGTTCTTTATATATTTTGGAGATTAAGCCCTTGTCTGAGGTATCATTGGCAAATATGTTTTCCCATACAGTTGGTCCTCTTTTTATTTTGATACTGTTTTCTTTAGCTGTGCAGAAGCTTTTTATTTTGATGAGGTCCCATTTGTTTATTCTTTCCTTTATGTTCCTTGCTCTAGGGGACATGTCAATAAAAAAGTTTCTGTGTGAAATATCTGAGATTTTCCTACCTATGTTCTCCTCTAGGACTTTAATGGTGTCACGGTATATATTTAAGTCTTTTGTCCACCTTGAATTTGTTTTTGTATGAGGTGTAAGTTGGTGTTCTAGTTTAATTTTTTTTTGCACGTAGCTGTTCAGTTCTCCCAACATCATTTGTTGAAGAGGCTATATTTACTCTACTTTATGTTGCTGCCTCCTTTGCCAAATACCAATTGACCATAGAGACTTGGGTTTATTTCTGGGTTCTCTGTTCTATTCCATTGGTCCATGTGCCTGTTTTAATGCCAGTACCAGGCTGTTTTGATTGCAGTGGCCTTGTAGTATAGTTTAGTGTCTGGTATTGTGATCCCTCCTACTTTACTCTTCTTTTTCAATATTGCAGTAGATATTCGGGGTCATTTATGGTTCCATATAAATTTTTGAAGTGTTTGTTCTATGTCTGTGAAATAAGCCATTGGTACTTTAATAGATATTTCATTAAATGTGTAAATTGCTTTGGGTAGTTTGGACATTTTGATGATATTAATTCTTCCTATCCATGAACATGGTATATGTTTCCATTTGTTTGTGTCTTCCTTGATTTCTTTCCTCAGTGGTATATAGTTTTCTGAATACAGGTCTTTTACCTCTTTGGTTAGGTTTATTCCTAGGTATTTTATTTTTCTTTTTGCTATTTCAAATGGGATTTTTCCCTTGATTTCTGCTTCTGCTGTTTCATTGGTGGTGTACAGAAATATTTTGATTTCTGGATATTGACTTTGTATCTTGCGGTTTTGCCCAATTCGTTTATTAGGTCAAGCAGCTTTTTGGTAGAGTCTATAGGATTTTCTATGTACACTATCATGTCATCGGCAAACAATGACAGTTTTGTTTCCTCCTTTCCAATTTGGATGCCTTTTATTTCCTTTTCTTGTCTGATTGCTGTGACTAAATCTTCCAATACTATATTGAATAAAAGTGGTGAAAGTGGACAGCCTTGTCTTGTTCCTGTTCTTAGTGGAAAAGATTTTAGTTTTTGTCAATTGAGTATGATGTTGGCTGTAGGTCTGTCATCTATGGCCTTTATTATGTTGAGAAATGTTCCCTCTATTCCCACTTTGCTGAGTGTTTTTATCATAAATGGGTGCTGTACCTTATCAAATGCTTTTTCCGCATCTATTGATATGATCATGTGATTTTTGTCTTTATTTTTGTTTATGTGATGTATTACATTTACTGATTTGTGAATATTGAACCATCCTTGCATCCCTGGGATGAATCCCACTTGGTCATGGTGGATGATCTTTTTAATGTATTGTTGGATGTGGTTTGCCAGTATTTTGTTGAGGATTTTAGCATCAGTGTTCATCAGCGATATTGGCCTGAAGTTTTCTTTCTTTGTTGTATCTTTATCTAGTTTTGGAATTAGGATGATGTTGGCCTCATAAAAAGAGTTTGGGAGTCTTCCATCTTTTTGGATTTTTTGGAATAGTCTGTTCAGGATAGGGGTTAGCTCTTCCTTAAATGCTTTGTAGAATTCTCCTGTGAAGCCATCTGGTCCAGGGCTTTTGTGTGTTGGGAGTTTTTTGATTACTGCTTCAATTTCTTTTGCTGTTATTCATCTGTTCAGGCTTTCTGCTTCTTTTTCATTGAGTTTTGGAAGATCATATTTTTCTAGAAATTTCTCCATTTCATCTAGGTTTTCAAATTTCTTGGCATACAGTTCTTCATAGTAATTTCTTACAATCCTTTGTATTTCTGTGGTATCAGTTGTAATCTCTCTTTCATTCTGATTGTGTTTATTTGGGTCTTCTCTCTTTTTTTCTTGATGAGTCTGCTTAAAGGCTTGTCAATTTTGTTTATCTTTTCAAAGAACCAGCTCCTGGATTCTTTGATCCTTAGAATTGTGCTTTTAGTCTCTATGTCATTTAATGCTGTTGTGATCTTGGTTATTTCCTTCCTTCTACTTGCTCTGGGCTGTCTTTGTTGTTGTTCCTCTAGTTCTTGTAGACATAGGGTAGGTTGTTTGTTTGAAATGTTTCTATCTTTTTTAGGTATGCCTGTATCGCTATGAACTTCCCTCTCAAGACTGCCTTCACTGTGTTCCATAAGTTTTGTGTTGTCGTGAGTTAATTTTCATTTCTTTCCAGAAACCTTTTGATTTCTTCCCTAATTTCATCTTTGACCCATTCATTGTTTAATAGCATGCTATTTAATCTCCATGATTTTGAGTGTTTGGGGTTTTTTTCCTCGGGGTTGGTTTCTAGTTTCAGTCCCCTGTGGTCCTAGAAAATGCTTGGTATGATTTCGATTTTCTTGAAATTGTTGAGATTTGTTTTCTGTCCTGTCATGTGGTCTGTCTTTGAAAATGTTCCGTGTACATTTGAAAAGAATGTGTATTTAGCTTCTTTGGGATGAAGGGCTCTGTATATATCAGTTAAGTCCATTTCATCTAGGGTATTGTTCAATGCCATGATATCTTTGTTGATATTTTGTTTGGAAGATCTGTCCATTTTTGACAGTGGAGTGTTAAAATCCCCCTCTATAATTGTGTTGCTGTCAATATCTTTCTTGAAGTCCTCTTAGATTTTCTTTACGTATTTGGGTGATCCTATTTTGAGTGCATATATATTTACAATATTTATGTCTTCCCTTGAGTATTATGAAGTGACTTTCTAGGTTTCTCTTTATGACCCTTTTTTGGAAGTCTATTTTGTCTGAAATGAGTATTGCTACCCCGGCTTTTTTTCCTGTCCATTTGCTTGGAAAATTTGTTTCCAGCCCTTCACTTTCAGCCTGTGCAGGTCTTTTATCCTGAGGTGGGTCTCTTGTAGGCAGCATATGTGTGGGTCATGTTTTCTTATCCATTCAGCTACTCTATGTCTTTTGATTGGAGCATTTAATCCATTTACATTTAAGGTTATTATTGATAGGTACTTATTCATTGCCATTTACGTACATGTGTTTCTCTCTCCCTTTCTCTTTTCCTTCCTTTCCTTAAATCAGACCCTTTAGCATCTGTTGCAGAGCTAGTTTAGTGGACGTATATTCTTTTAGACTTCTTTGTCTGGGAAGCTTCTTATTTGGCCTTCTATCTTGATTGAGAGCCTTGCTGGGTAAAGTAGCCTTGGTTGCAGACCTCTGGTTCTCATTACTTGGAATATTTCTTGCCAATCTCTTCTGGCTTGGAGTGTTTCCATTGAGAAGTCAGCTGTTAGCCTTATTGGGGTTCCTTTGTATATTATTTCCTGTTTCTCCATTGCTGCCTCTCTCTTTGTCTGGAAATTTTGCCATTTTAATTATGATGTGTCTTGAGGTGGGCCTCTTTGGGTTCCTCTTGATTGGGACTCTTTTTGTTTCTTGAATTTGTGTGACTTTTTCTCTCATCAATTTAGGAAAGTGTTCCATCATTACTTTTTCAAGTAGGTTTTCTATCCCTTGCTCTTCTTCTTCTCCTTCCATATTCCTATTATATGGATATTATTATGTTTCATATTGTCTTGCATTTCTCTTAATCCCTCTTCATTCTTTCTGAGCCTCTTTTCCCTTTCTTGCTCTTTCAGGGTGTTTTTTTCTACTTTGTCCTCCAATTCACTGATCCGATCTTCTGCTTCATCAATCCTGCTTTGCATTCCTTCTACTGTGTTCTTCAGTTCAGAAATTGTATTCTTCATTTCCTCTTGGCCCTTGTTGATAGTTTCTATTTCCCTTTTCATGTTGATATAGTTTGCAGTGAGTTCATTGTAGCTTCCCTGTAGTTTCTGGAAGCTCGTTGTGAGCTCATTGAGCTTCCTGATAATCATTGTTTTGAACTCAATATCTGATAGTTGAGTTGCCTCTATTTCATTTAGCAATCCTTCTGAGGCTTCCTCTTTTCCCTTCATTTGTGGATTGTTTCTTTGTCTTCCCATTGTTTGTGAGACTGTTCTAGTTAGCCTCTGTTTCTTAATTTGATCTGTTCTGGCTACCTGGGTTTATGGTGTGAACTTCTGTGGTAGAAAACCTGTGAGATTCAGTGGTGCAGTCTCTTTCAGGTATCCTGGTGCTCACAGCTTCCCCCTACTCTTTTTTGTGATCAGTTGGTGGAGTAAGGCAAAATGGTTTAAGACAGGAAGAGAATATTCTATGATATTTACAGTAGCAGCCAGTAGAGAAGAGATGGGAGATCCTTTGACTATGTATAGTGTTAACTGTGATCTTCCACCCCACTAGCCAGATTTTAGAAAGTATGGAAAGAAGATAAGACTCTTATTGGGGAGGAAAGGATTGTTAGTTGGATCTAGAAAGCTGTGAGGCTGTGGGAGGTTAGATTCTGGGGTAGGGTGGGAATAAAGAATAGTAAATAGGAGTAGTGTGTAAAAGAATAGAGATAACCCCTACAATAATAGAGTTCAGGAAATTGCCAAGTAGGCTGAGATCTGGGAGGGATGTTGAGTAGTATTTACAATTGTATATAATAGGTCTTATTTACAATAATGTTAAAGCAACAATCATGTGGCGGAATCTATGAGATCTAGATAACAAGAATAAGGAGTATAGAACCTTGAGTGGTATACTAATGTAACCCAAGTGAAGGACAGTAAATTATCAACACACTGTAAATGAGATAACAGGGGGAACCTATCAAATAACAGTATAACCTGCCAAGCAAAGAAGATTATACAGAAAGAAAAAGAATACCAAAATACTATTAAAATAAAAAATGTCAGAAAAGAGAGAAAAAGATAAATACAAATTTGCAGTAACTTGCAGGCTCAAAAAAAAAAGCAGAAGATGGAATGCAGGAGAGATAAATTTGGAGTGGAAGGAATAGCACTAGGATGAAAGGAAGAGAAACATAAGGAATTGAGAGATATAAAAATAGAAGAGTTAAAAAATAAAAAGTTACTTTAAAAAATACGATAAAATCAAACCATCAAACAACAGCAGCCAAAAACAAAAACAAACAAACAAACAAACACCTCCTGCTGGTTTCTGACTGGCCAAACCAGTTTTTCTGGTCTTGCTGGCTTCAGCAGGCTAAGGGGTCATTGGAATGCTTTTCACCCTTCCCAGTCAGAACTCAGTCAGTCTCTTGGGTACTGTCCCCAGGGATAGCCACTCCCTCTCCCCAGAACTGATTTGCTGCTTTGGTTTCAGGGTGCAATCTCTGGGAATCTCAAGGGGTCGTGCCCTTCCCCCAACTTCACCACCGCAGGCTCTACATTCTCGAGAATCTCGAGAACCGCCTCTCCTCTGGGTTCACGGTGCACGCTCTGGGGATTGCGAGGAGTCACGCACTTCCCCAACTTCACTGCCGTGGGCTCCAGGAACCAGTGAAGCCCCGCATCTTTTCCAGGTTAACAGTGTGAGAGTCAGGAATCCCGGAGGTGCGCACACCCACAAGAGATCACCACCGCAGGCTCCAGAAACCCATGAATGCCTGTGCCCTTCCCTTGTTCAGGGCCGTAGGGTCAGGGTCTTCCACAAAACTACACACTCACCAGGTTGGGGGACGGGCGCATGACTACGCCGCCCTTGATTGTGCAGGCTGGGCCCTTACTCTTCCCCAGGCTGTGTGTGGGTGCTAGCAGCCCCTGCGCAACTGTCTCTGGGTCCTCCCTCCCCTCTCTGCACCTTCAAGCAACAAGGCCTCCCCTGATGCTTCTCAATTCTGGTTGTCTGGGGAGGGAACAGTTACTCCACTCTCCCGGGTGCCCTGAGATAGACCAGGGGCCTTAATATATTTATTGATTATGCTATTACAGTTGTCCCATTACCCACCTTTCATTCACCCGCACCCTGCACACTCTCTCCCACCCACATTTACCCCCTTTAGTTCCTGTCCATGTGTCATAAGTTCTTTAGCTTCTACATTTCCCATACTATTCTTGCCCTCCCCCATCTATTTTCTACCTATTGTCTATGGTACTTATTCTCTGTAACTTTTCCCCTTCTCTCCTCCTCCCACTCCCCTGTTGCTAACCCTCCATGTGATCTCCATTTCTGTGGTTCTGTTCCTGTTCTAGTTGTTTGCTTAGTTTGTTTTTGTTTTAAGTGTGTTTGTTAATAATTGTGTTTGTTGTCATTTTACTATATATGTTTTTTATCTTCTTTTTCTTAGATAAGTCCCTTTAACATTTCATAAAATAAGGGCTTGGTGATTATGAACTCCTTTAACTTGTCCTTATCTGAGAAGTACTTTATCTGCCCCTCCATTCTAAATGAAAGCTTTGCTGGATAGAGCAATCTGGGATGTAGGTCCTTGCCTTTCATGACTTGGAATACTTCTTTCCAGTCCCTTCCTGCCTGTAAGGTCTCTTTTGAGAAATCAGCTGACAATCTGATGGGAACTCCTTTGTAGGTAACTGTCTCCTTATCTCTTGCTGCTTCTAGGATTCTCTCCTTCATTTTAATCTTGGCTAATGTAATTATGATGTGCCTTGGTGTGTTCCTCCTTGGGTCCAACTTCTTTGGGACTCTCTGAGCTTCCTGGACTTCCTGAAAGTCTATTTCCTTTGCCAGAATGGGGAAGTTCTCCTTTATTATTTGTTAAAATAAGTTTTCCACTTATTGCTCTTCCTCTTATCCTTCTGGCACCCCTATAATTTGGATGTTGGAATGTTTCTATATGTCCTGGAGGTTCCTAAGCCTCCCCTCATTTTTCTGAATTCTTATTTCTTCATTCTTTTCTGATTGTATTTTTTTTTCCTTCTGGTGCATTCCATTGATTTGAGACCCAGCTTTCTTTCCATCACTATTGGTTCCCTGCTCATTTTTCTTCATTTCACTTATTATAGCCTTCATTTTCAACTAACTTGTGACCAAAATCAACCAATTCTTTGAACATCCTGATCACCAGTGTTTTGTACTGTGCATCTGATAGGTTGGCTATGTCTCGGTCACTTAAAACAATTGGTTCTGGTGCTTTCTTTTCTTCTTCTTTTTGAGCCATCTTTTTTTTTTTTTTTTTGGTCTGGTCGCACCTGTTACATATGAGGGGTGGAGCCTTAGGTGTTCACTAGGGTGGGGCAACCCAGTCACTGGGTTGTGAGGCTATATGTAGGGGTGGGGTCTGAGAGTGAACAGTGGTGCTTGCTCCACTCTCCGTGGGACTTCAGTCCCTTCTGCTGCTTCCCCCAAGCAAACTGGACCTTTCTGGTGCTGATTCCCATGTGGGTGGGGTTGTGGACTCTATGTGTCTTTCCAACAACCTCTCCTGTGAGGCTGGGAGTCTCTCCCTGTGTCTCAACTCCCACAGGTGTTTTCAATCAGTGCCCCAAGGCTCTGTTTCCCAGATCTGGGATCCTGGGTTGTACACAGTGCCTTGCTTCACAATCACCGCCTCGCTGGGTCTGCCGGTTGCCACCCCTCGGCTGGGGTTTGCCAGCCACCACTTGCGCACCCAGGGTCTGCCCACTGCGGTTTTATGAGCCCAGTTCCAATGCTGTTTGTGCCACACAACCCCTCTCCACCCATCTGTCCGACTCCACCCCTCCTACTGGTCTGGAAGAATGTGTCTATTTTAACTCCTTGGTTGTCCGACTTCCATACAGTTCAATTTTCTGTCAGTTCTGGTTGTTATTCTGTTTCTAAATTGTTATTGTCCCTATCTTGGTTGTATGAGGAGGCCCAGTGTGTATACCTATGCCTCCATCTTGGCCAGAGGTCCCAGATTAATTTGTTTGACAAATATGTCTTTCCATGTGGACCCTGCCTGGAGATATGTATTTGATAATCATTGTTTGCCAGGGACAATGGCAGGCATTGTGGACACAGAACTGAATGAGAGAATAAAAGCAGGCATCCAGTTAAAAATAAGCAGGCAGTGAAAGACAAATACCGTATGATCTCATCTATAAGTGGAACTTAATCAACAAAACAAACAAGCAAGCAAAATACAACCAGAGACATTGAAATTAGGAACAACCTGACATTAACCAGAGGGTTGATGGGAGGGGATAATTGGGGGGTAGGGAGAGGGTAAGGGTTTCCAGGAACAACTATAAAGGACACATGGACAAAACCGAGGTGGGGGTGGAAGCAGGGGAGGGAGGTGGGGATGGCTGGGGTGTGGAGGAAGTGGTGCGGGGTGAATGCAGACAACTGTACTTGAACAACAATAAAATAATTTTAAAAAATAAAAGAAAAAACTGACATTAACCAGAGGGAAGGTGGGAGGAGGATAATGGGGAAAGGTAAAGGAGGGTCATCAAGGAACATATATAAGGGACCCATGACAAAACCATAGGGGGGAAGAATTGGAGGTGGGAGGTGGGAGGTACGGGTAGGTGGGGTGGGAGAAAGTGATGGGGGGGCAAATGGAGACAACTGTAGTTGAACAACAATAAAAAAAGAAAATCATTTAAAAATCCATTTGACCAGAAAAAAAATCTGCAGAATGTGAAAGTCCATGTTATCAGGAAGAATAGTTAAGGGAGTGAAGTAGACTAGAAGGACAGACCAAAATGGAAACTTTATTTCACATTTTCCTGTGAAAACATCACATGAACAGACTTAGTTAACAAGTGGAGTTTATTTCACATGGGTAATACAACTCATGAATATTCTTTCAGTAACATGAAAGAAAATTCTTGAGATCCTATGTGCCATTTGAGAAGAAATTATTCTTAGGAAGTCCATATGGCCTAAGGAAATAAATGGGAATTTCCAAATATTTTTTTTACTAAAACTTGGGAAAAGCTTTGTGAAAGTGAGATAATGGACAAAAGAGAAAACGTCTATATATTAGAACAGAAAGCATGATAAACTGAAGCCCTTCTATTGTTTAGAGAAGTTGAAGTCAAATAAGTGGAAACTAGTAAATAAGTAAAAGAGGCACATTAAATTTTCTGAGTCCATTGACATCCCTCTCCACAGACTGGCACATGGCCAGCTCCACCTTCTACTTGACTCTGAAATCTTCAGCAGCGAGATGGGCATCACCAATCTGCAGAGTGATGCGGGCATTACCCACAGAAGTTGCAAAGATCTGAGCCGTCAGGTCCTCGATGGTCTTCAAATGATGCCCCCCGCCCCACATCGTCTGTCTGTTCTGGGGTCCCTTTTTCTCCAGGTATTTCTGGAATTTTCTTTCCCAACTCCAGTTATCAGCCTCCAAGCTTCTCACTGTCTCCAGGTAGAAGGCCAGGCAGTCATACAGACATTGCATGTCTCCTCCTGGCTCTGGATGCCCTCTATGCCTGCCAGAGCCCCAGTCATCCCTGCAGCCAGGACCCCCAGATCCACAGCTGACCCACATGCTGGTGGTGTGGGAGATGGAGATATGGGATCCTGAGTCCCCAGAGCCTGAACAGACATTGGTTGAGCTGCTGGCTGGCCAGGCTGGTGGCTGCGCAACTGAGGAAGTCCAGGATCTGGTAGTTTGTGGAGAATGTGGAACAGGTTCTGAAGCTCATGTTGTTCAGGGACAAAGGCCAAAGGCAAAAGTCCTGATCAAAATATTTCTTAAAAAATTATTTATTAACTTAGATGTAAACAGGAAGACGGGGAGAGAGAGAGAGAGAGAGAACAAGAGGAGGGGGTGGTGAGACAGAGAGAAAAATACCAATCTGGTTTTCCACTTTTTGATGCATTCATTTGGTACTTCTTGTATGTGCCCTGAATAGAGAAGTGCAAAACAACCTGGAAACAATTAATTAAATGGCAATAACTACATACCTATTGACAATTACTTTGAATGGAAAAGGATTAAATGTTCCAATGGTATGACAAATGGATAAAAAGATGTGATAAATATATGCTATAGAATATTACTTAGCCCCCAAAAGTATGTGATCTTGCCATTGTGACAACATGGATGGACAAAAATTAGAATAACAACTGAAGGAGATAGCCAGGGACAGCAGGTCCCTGGAAGTATCAAACAGGCTGCTTAAGGTCAGATGGGGTCAACATCTGACTTCACTAGAGGCAGACACAGAAAGAAAAAAAACTGGTAATTATAAGAGGCTACTGAGTTGAAAGCCACTGTGGTCTTCTCCATGATTTGTGACATTTTCTTACCTGCATAGCTTTTTAACATTCATTTCTTGTCCAGCAGGTTTGTACATACTGTGACTAGATTTTATACTATAGTGTATTTCAACTCACATATTTTGCCCCTCCCTCTCCTTAGCCCATTTTCCCTTCCCCTTTCCTCTCATTATTTACATTTCAAATTTTGTTTTCTCTCTTGCTACCACTTGTTTCCATTCCACACTCTTACTATTTCTCCCCCATCCAGACACACAAAACCAATTTTCTTGTCAAGAGTCATCTCACATCCTTTTTACCTGCTCTTAAAATACTCACATTTTCTCTCCACCTTTAATAGTCTTTGCTAGTTGGTTGTGGGTAGGGTAGTTGTTGTTGCATTATTTATTCAATTTTATCTCTAGAGCTTCATTAATTTTGTGTTTCAAATATCAAATTTTATTGGTCCATTCTACTACCCTTTTTTTTCTCTTAAATTTTAATTTTTCTGTCTTAGCCTGTTTTGTTTTTTTATTTTTTATTTTTTTGGTCTTTTTTTCCATTTCTTTTTCATCCTGACCTTTTTTTTCTTATTCTTTCTTTCTTTTTTCTCTTTCCTTACACCTCAAATTTTAATTTTTCCCTCTCTTAGCCTCATTTTTGTTCCTCACTGTTAGTATTCCCTCTCCCTCTATCATTTCCAAATTACTTCCCATTCCTCTAAACATCTCTTAGACTTTATTTCTTTTTTCCCTCTTATTACCATATCACCTATATTAATTTTAGGTTGTTTGTTGTTGATAGTACTGTGGTGGATCTTTCCAGTTTGGTTCCTAAATTTTTATTAATTATTTATTTTTCCTACCTTTTTCTTTCTCTCTCTCACTTTAATTTATTTTATATTATTTTAATTTGTTTAAACCTAATGTTATATGTTTCCCTTCTCTACTCCATTTCACATTCTTCATTCTCTGTTTTACTCATGATGTAAATTTACCTTCTCTGTTTCCCTTGCCCCAACTCCCAACTCCTATTAGTGCTCCTCCCTCTACCGTCTCAAAATCATTTATCTTTCAGTAGGTCATCTCATATCTGCTCTCCTTTCTCATATAGTCTTAAATTCTTTACACCATTATTAATACTCGTTCATTTACTGTTGATAGTAGGATTAAGGGGGGTAGTCATTTTTGTGGCTGTGGGTTTCTTTCCTAGGCTTTGTGGTTTTATTCTGGCAATACCTGCACAACATTACACAAGACATGGTGGGTTGAGTGACCCTCAGGTAACCAGCTAAAAAGAAGGACCAACCAAAGAAAGATAAAACAACAATCAACCCAATTACATCCAGAGAACCAGCATAAAGGGCATCCCAAGAGCATCAAGTGCAGGTGACCAAGGAGACTGCACCACTGACTATCACAGGCCTTTTACCATAGATGTTCACACCAGTGAAAATAGATCAATTTAAGAAACAGGAGCAAACAAGAAGAGTCTCATAAAAAATGGGAATACAAAGAAAAAACCCTAATCTAAAGGAAAGGAAGAATCCTCAAAAAGAATGCTAAATGAAATAGAGGCAAATCAACTATCAGATATTGAGTTCAAAACAATGGCTTTTAGGAAGCTCAATAAGCTCAGTGCAAATTACCAAACACGACAGAGAAACTACAAGGAACTTACTGGAAACTATATCAGCAGAAAAAAGGACATAGAAACAATCAACAAGGGTCAAGAAGAAATGAAGAATACAATTTCTGAATTGAAGAACACAGTAGAAGGAATCAAAAGCAGACTAGATGAAGCAGAAGATCAAATCAATGAGCTGGAGGACAAGGGAGAAAAAAAA
>PVIA01018628.1:0-12326 GCA_004024845.1 Tonatia bakeri | reverse complement strand
TTTGAGTGGTGTACCAATGGGACCCAAGTGAGGGACAGTGAGTTATCAACACATTGTGAATGTGATAATAGGGGGAACCTATCAATCGACAGTATAACCAGCTAAGCAAAGAAGATTATGTAGAAAGAAAAGAAAATACTATTGAAATAAAAAATGTCAGAAAAGGGAGAAAAAGATAATATAAATTTGCATGCAAAAATAAAAACAAACAACAACAACCAAAATAAAAGAACCAGCATATATATTACAGGAGAGATAGATTTGGAGCAGAAGTAATAACACTAAGATGGATGGAAAAGAATTATAAGGAATTGAGAGATATATACACTCAAACAAACATTAGTAGGATAAGGGGAGAAAAAGAAAAGAAAAAAATAGAAAGAAAGAATAAAGAGAGAAAGAAGAAGAAAACACAGAGAGAGAGAGAGAGAAAGAAGAAGAAAAAAATAAAGAAACACACACACACACAAAAACTCTTGTTGGTTTCAGACTGGCCAAATCGGTGTTTCTGTTCCTGCAAGCGCAAGCAGGCTGAGGAGCGAGCGGGGAGACTGCCTTTCACCTTTCTAAGACAGAACTCAGTCAGACTCAGGGCTGGCCATCGATTTTTCTCAGAAACGATTGCTGACTCCGTCTGTGCTCAGGGCGCAGGTGGCCAGGCGTTGTGCCCCTCCCCCAGCTTCCCCAGCTCGGGCTCAAAGTTCAGCCGAGCCCCCGCCTCTCTTCCCGGTCAGGGTGCCTGGGCTGGGACTGGGCGGGGTCCCGAACTTCCCCTAGTGGGCTCCCCGTTCTCGGGCAGCGCAGTCTCTCCTCTGGTCTCGAGAGGCACCCTCCGGGGCTTGGGAAGGGTCGCGCCCCTCCCTTTGTATCCACTGCGGATTCCAGCACCCGGGAAAAGTTGTGTCCTTTCTGACTTCTGCCTTTGAGTGATCAAACCCGCAGGGCGTGCGTCCGCGACAGATGGTCCCAGCTCGGGAAGACCCTCCCTGTTCCCGGCTGGGCCCCGGGGTCTCAGTTCTCCCCAAAACCACACACACCCGTTTGGGGGCTCGGGCGCCCACGGGAAAGACTCCACCCCCACGGCAAGGCCTCTCCTGGTCCGGCAGACTGGGTACTCACTGTTCCCCGTGGGTGCGCATAGCTCCTGCGCCTCTGCTGGTCTCAACCCCTGACTGGGGACAGGGCCAGCTCCGCCTTCCCGGGCGCCCTGCGCCCAGCCCGGGCCCCTTCTGGCGTCTCACCGTCAGTTCATTCAATATCTGGATAACTTCTGATGCCCTATTTTCATAAACGCTGCGATATCCGTGGTCTCCTAGTCTGTTTCTCCTCAGATCGGCCAAATTCTCCCCTGCGCGCTGGAGAGGGGGATCCAGACTCCTTCTCTCAAGCCGCCATCTTCCCTCCTCTGTGTTAAGAATCTTTGTTTCTTTATTGACTGTTTTCCTTGAGACCATGTTGAAGATGGTGCTAGAAGCATCTGGGAACATTGTCTAGTTTGTCTGCCAGAGATGTTCTTCCTCTCTCTCACATGTAAAAGTAAGACTTGGAAAATACCTTTGCATTTTTTCCAGCCCCTGAGTGGACTTTTATTTATAGAGAATAGAGATGGCCATCGCCAGCATTTTCAAGGTACTCACACATGGTGAGATGTGTAATTCACAGTTTTTCCTTTTCAGAGAAAATGTAAAGTTGTGATGCTGTACTTAAAAATAGGGTGTCATGGTCCAGGTATGAACGTTAATGCAACGTGTGAGTCTATCATTTAACTGTGCACACTTGGATGAGTTACATAACCTTTCTGGCTCTCAGAAAATTTATTTTTGATTGGGGTTTTATTACCAAGTTCAGAGGGTTTAGTAACCAATAATACATGTGGAGTCAATAGGAGAGTGCTTGACACATAATCTAGTCAATGCTCAATTAATAGCAGCTGTTAGAATGCAAACTGTTTTTGGAAGGTTAGGAGGTTCTATGAACTGAAGTCCAATGAAATCAGACCTGTTTTCAGTTTTTCAACTTTACGTTAAATCCAAATACCTTAGAAATGCAACAAGTGCATATTTCTGTCTTGGCTTTCTAACAGCATTTAATTTATTCTTTCTAGTTGTATTCTCAATGATCATTCATATGAGGATAGATGTCCTGATGTAGTTTTGAATATTCCCATCCTGGTGTTTTAGATTCAAAAGTGGGATTTTCAGAGGCTGTATAAAGAATCCTGTTGTAGGAGCATGATAATTCAAGTGCTATTTACCATTCACAATTATTGATACAATATTGCACTAATATTCCCAGTTCTAAATCACCAGCAAAGGCACATAGCAGTTCATTAAGGGTAGGAAAGAGTGTTTCACTCAAGTCACAGAACAGAATCTTCTAATTTTAATTATGTTCACTTAATTTTCCCCAAGTGCATTTGCTGTCATAAATAGCCTTAGATTTCTGCACCAGAACTGTTCAGGAATAGTTACATGGCTGAACTTAAAATGCTTTAGTGCTAGTGGTTGTGGCTTTGCCTCTTTCTTAAAGTAAAATAAATTGCTAGGGCAATAGAAAAAAAAGAAGTTTCAGGCATCTGTTAGGAAGGACATACAAGGACACAGAGAAAGATGATTTTTATTCAAATTCCAAAATCAGTAAGGGTATACAAGTTGAGACATTTGGGGACATCAGCAGAGGATTATGGAGAGGAGAGAAAGGCCTCTGAAATCTGAAGAGAACATTTTCCAGACAGTCAAAAAGGAACACGATCAGCTAGATACAGAATAAATCTTTTATTGCTAAAGTAAAGCATTCACTGGATTTAAGGAACTTAACTAAGACAGTAGAGTGAATGTGGTTTTAATCTATTCTTTTAATTGTTAATAATTGTATTGACTTAGAAAAATACATGCAAATGTGACTGATATGTACATATAGGTATGTATAAATGCATCTAAAATTCACTGCTTGGAATATAATTACAAAGAAATATTTGACAACCTTGTTACTAATTTTTCTTATAGTTTTGAATATTATGTGTACTTTGCAGTTGAAAGAGAAATTTCTATTGTTTTCAGAACAATTGATGCCAGCATCAGATTGCTGCCAAACTGGATGAGAAAGAAATAGTGGGCACTGGGGAGAGTGTGGAGGCCAAATTCCCTAGGCCACAGCCCCATGAGGTTGTTTAAAGCCCACAGTCCATGGCTGGGAGGGGCCCTGCACAATCTGGTGCAGCTGCAGTGTATTAAAATACATGGCTATGAAGAAAGGAAAGGCCTTGGTATCTAGGGAAAATGCAAACAGAATCATCCGCTTCCTACAGAAGTGTATGAACTACAAATTGATTTCAAAGTGAGTATAGAGATTGGGAGGGGCTGGGCCAATGATCTGGCTATTTATGGAAGATTTATGTTAGTTTATGATTTTTAGTGCAAGATTCTATGTATGTTAGCATGTTAGTTCCACTTGTGCAAATTAACTATACTGGAGATTATAAAATTATAATCAAAACCCATCTCCTTTGTTTTTAACTGTTAAGATAGAGGATGATATGGTGTTGTTGGTTTTAAACTTGATGCTTTTTGGTTTGGGAGATGATGCATGACCCACTGAGCTACACCAGTGAGGGCTTAAGCCTGACCCTTAATGTTAACTCTACATATGAAAGTAAGTCTACCATATGTTCTCTGCTAAATTTTTAAATTATATTAAAATGTCTGTGCAAAGAAGCAGAATTGTTACAATTTTTTATTTCTTATTTGACATATTGTAAACATGCCTCACCATCTATGTCCTCGTATGATTTAGTATTCACAGCATCTTAATTTGTAGTACTCTGATTTGCATAAACATCTTCCTATTGAACATTTTATATATTTCTGAAGTTTTACTGTTATAAAGACATGCATCATCTTCAATTGCAGAACTACATACCTCATTTCATCTTTAGAAAATTTTTTAGGATTGGGTTCTAAAAAAATGAATAGAAACATGTTTACAATCCTGGAAGTATTTGTTAAAAGATTTCTGAAAGGATTACATGAAATCAAGTAGTTTGATTGCAATTTTAGAATTAATATAATTTTCTCCCTTTTTATTAAATTGATTGGGATAACTCTGGTTAACAAAATTGCACAATTTTCAGGTGTACAATTCAACAATACATCATCTGTACATTGTACTGTGTGTTCAGCACCCCAACTGTAGTTTCTGTCTTTTACCATTGATCCCCCCAAACCCTCCTCCACCACACCTACCTTCCCTCTCCCTGACAATCAGTACTTTGTTGTCTGTGGCCATGAATGTTCTGTATTTTGTTTTTCTTTTGTGCTCAGTCCCCTCACTTCTCCCACCTAGCAGCCCTCGGCCTCTACAGCAGTCAGCCTGTTCTCTCTATTTATGAGTCTGTCTCTATTTTGTTTGTTTGTTTATTTTGTTCATTAGATTCCACATATGACTGAGATCATATGGTACTTGTCTTTCTCTTACTGGCTTACTTCACTCAGCATAATGCTGTTTAGATCCATCCATACTGTCGCAAAGGGTAAGTTTTCCTCTTTTTTTTTTTTTACAGCTCAGTAGTATTTTATTGTGTAAATATACCTTTAGTGAGGGTGAGGATGTGGAGAAAAGGGAACCCTGGTGTACTGTTGGTGGGAATGCAGATTGGTGCAACCACTGTGGAAAACACTATGGAGTTACCTCAACAAATTAATAATGTAGTTGTCTTATGACCCAATGATTCTATTTCTGGGAATTTATCTGCAAAAACCCAAAACACTAATTTGAAAGAATATATGCCCACTATGTTCACTGCTCACAAGCTGATAACTGCTGGATCATGCATTGGTATCCTTTACTTTTTAACAAATGGTCGTGTACTGAACCAGTGACCTTCCAGGGTTTGTTTTATACTCTTGTTTTTGGGTGACAATTTGTAGCTGAATATGGTGTTCACAGTGCAGCTTTTTAAAAGAATGTCTAGTACCTTGTGAATGCAGTGGAAATGGTTATTTTAAAGTAAGCATAACATCCTTTACTATGATAAACAATCATATCTTTATTGTTAATTCTTTTTGTTAGCTCTGAATGATTTCCACAAAGATCAGGTTATTTTTAATTCTCATGGTAAACTTCATTATTATTTTATTTACTTATTTAACAGGTTATATGTATATGTACACACACATTTCAGACATAATTTTCTGTTATATGTACAGGTGAGGACATAATCATTCTCCAAAACTGATGTCTAGCTATGGAAAATAGTCAATAGTTGGAGTACTTCTCTGGACAACTCATGGGTAAGGTGGCTGTCTTGGTAAGTGAGTGAATAGTGACTAAAATAGGTGAGGGCCCTTATCATAAGCAAGTTTTACATTTTGCCAATTTGAAATGCACCATAATCCTGTGGGATGAGCAATAGGTTATACATGAACATACTCAGTTTGCAATAAAGTCATATAAATGACAAGTTGTACATTATCAGATTGGGCCACATAGTATAAGTAATTAGTAAATATTTAAAAATGTCTCAAGACTCTAGCTATACTCAACATACTCTTTCCATTCCTTACCTACGTGGTTGTTGGCAATTTGTTAGAGTAATTGGACTATTACTTTCTGAATCTACATTACTTGCTCTGTGTGATCAAGGGGCCTCCTTCAAGCATGAGGAAAGAAATCAGAAGACTTTGACTTCCGTAGGTGTATGAAGTCAGCAGAAGGGCCATCTGTGCTCCTTTCTCTGTAGATCCATTAGTAATACTTAAGTGTTGGAGCTGGGATAATGTGTTTCAATTCCAGACCTAGTGTGTTATTTGACATTTTCTCTTTAAGCATCGATTGTCTTCCAGGAATATAGGGATAAGAAGATATAACATGGACTGTTTCCTAGGACTGTTTCTTGAACAGCTGCTTCCTTTACATTAGTTAACTGGGTCATGCTGACAATACCCTTAAGTAGGTATTATTATTTTTTATAAACAACTGTTCTTATTATAAATGATCAGTTAAGAACCAACCCAACTCAGCATGTGCATACTTGTTACGTGTTAGTGTAGAGCTAAGTACTTTTCCATAGGGCTTTCCTTTTTTTATAGGGAGTGAATTGATTCATCTTTTTTGTTTTGTGTTTCAATGAATTTATTTGGGTGACTGGATAATAAAATTATATAGATATCAAGGGTACAATTCTATAATACATTACCTGTATATTGTATTGTGTGTTCACCATCAAAAGTCGAGTCTCCTTCTATCACCATTTATTAACCCTTTAACCTCTTCTTCATACCCCTTGTGCCCAAGTCTCCTTTCCTCTGGTAAGCACCATACTATTGTCTGTGTTCATGAGTTGATTTACTTAATGTTTTCACCTTTTCACCCAGTCCCCTAACCCACCTCCACTCTGATAGCTGTCAGTCTGCTTTCTGTATTCATCTTAAAGGCCCAATTTAGTTCAGAGTTAAAAAAAAAATTGGATAAGTAGTGATGATTTTCAAATGACTCTTAAACTAGAGGTTATTTCTTCTTCTCTTTGTAGATAAGGTCATCTCCTGGTTGGTGATGGCATGTGAGTCACCCCATTCTGATTCCATACCAATGGCAGGAATGACCAGTAAATTACAAGTTCTGTGGCTCAGTGTGGATATGGTTTCAGAATCCTCATCAACACTTCACTCCAGGAAACCCCAGACAAATGACCTGCTTTGGCAGTGGAGATTAAAACTATGTCTCTTCCCTACTGTGTATGAATACTTCTCCTATAAGCTCTGACCACTTTATAGTATTGAGTAATTTATCTCCTCCTGATTTCTGCCTGACCTCCCACTACAGCCTTCAACAAATTTCTAATTTTCTGTTCTCATTTACTACAGAAGCATATAATCAGCTTTTCACATGGATGCACCAATTGGTCAATGATTCTGATACAATGATATAAACTGGTACATTTTTTTCTTGTTATTGCATATTTTATATGTTTAGTAGCATTTAGCTTTTTTTTTGGAAGTCATGCAAAACGAAACCTTTGTAAGCGAGTTCATTCTCTTGGGACTTTCACAGAACCCAAACATTCAGAAAATATTATTTGTTATATTTTTGTTCAGCTACATGGCAACTCTTGGGGGCAACTTGCTAATTGTGGTGACCATCAGCAGCAGTCCAGCACTCCTGGGCTCCCCCATGTACTTCTTCTTGGTTTTCTTGTCTTTCCTGGATATCTGCTACTCCACTGCCAATGCCCCGAAGATGATTGTGGACTCTCTCTATGAGAGGAAGACCATCTCCTTTGAGGGCTGCATGACCCAGCTCTTTGCTGGACACTGGTTTGCTGGAGCAGAGGTGATTGTCCTCACAGTCATGGCCTATGACCGCTATGTGGCCATCTGCAAGCCCTTGCATTACTCTTCTATCATGAACTGGAGGCTCTGTGGCATTCTGATGGGGGTGGCCTGGACGGGAGGCTTCCTGCATTCCATAATACAAATTCTCTTTGCTCTACAGCTGCCCTTCTGTGGCCCCAATGTCATTGATCATTTCATGTGTGACTTGTACCCTTTACTAGAGCTGGCCTGTACTGACACTCATGTCTTTGGCCTTCTGGTGGTGGCCAACAGTGGGTTTATCTGCATAATAATCTTCTCTTTGTTGCTTGTCTCCTATGGCGTCATCCTGTGCTCTCTGAGAACCCACAGTACTGAAGGGCGGTGGAAAGCTCTCTCCACTTGTGGATCTCACATTACTGTTGTGGTTTTGTTCTTTGTCCCCTGCATATTCACATATGCCCGACCTCCATCCACTTTCTCCTTTGACAAAATGGTGACAATAGTTTACACCATCCTAACACCCTTGCTCAATCCTTTGATTTACACCATCAGGAATAAGGAAGTGAAAAATGCCATGAGGAATGTGTGGAACAGAGTAATGGCAGTTTGTAATGAAAGATGAGACTGATTCGATGGAATCTACACTCAGTGTGTGTTCTAAGACATGATGGGGCTGCTGAATGTAGTTACTGCAGTGAAGAGTTAGAGTGGTCCAGGGTCCCTAAATCTTTCCTGGCTTCAGCACTCTCAAAAGCCTCCCTGCTCCCTCAGGGGCCAATAAACTGTAGATAGGATTGAGGCAAGATTGGCAGAAATTTCTGTCTTGGGGGACTCCTCACTTGAAGAGATTTAGGATGAGAATAGGAAGGGCTGTTCTTTGTTCACACCTGGGTTTTCAAGACCCTTGGGAACCCTTGCCCATGACCATACCTGTTCCCTCTTTCTGGTTTTGGGGCAGTGATATTGCACTAGGTCATGGAGACACAAGTTGATTTCTGTGCTGAAATTTTTCATCAAACTATTTTCCCTAATATTTTCTTTTGCTCTCTCCCTTCTCTGTCTTTCTATATGCTACTCTCTGACTCTTTTTTCCTTGGGTCAGCTCACTCTAAACTCTCCTCTCTCCTGTACTCACTTCACTCATTCTCTACTCTTGCCTCTTCAACACTCTTATTCATTTAGGTATCTATTTTCTGCTTTGATATTTGCTTCAGCATGCAGAATACAGAACTTGATTCTGGAATTGGACCAGAAAATTAAGGTATCAATTCATGTCTTTCTTGGAGGGCTCAGGATTTCTCTTTTCTAGGATCTACATGATCCTAGAAAATCTACCTGAAGTCTACATGAAATGGGTTTGAGGTTTTATGTGACATGGATGGTGAATGTGAGAGACAGAGGCTATTTAGCAGTACCCCACTCTGATTTTAATTTAACTATACTTGGAAAAAGTTCCTTCTCTCCTTTGTTCCTCCCTTCCTTCCTTTATTATTTATTTTTTATTGTTGTTCAAGTACAGTTGTCTCAATCCCCCCCTCCCACACTATTCCCCCTAATCCCAGCCATCCCACTCCCCACCTTTGATCCTACCCCTCTTTGGTTTTGTCCACCTGTGCTTTGTACGTGTTCCTGACAACCCTTCACCCTTTTCACCCCATTATTCCTTCCCACCTCCTCTCTGGTTTCTGCCAGTTTGTTCTTAGTCAACGTCTCTGGCTATATTTTGCTTGTTGGTTTGTTTTGTTGGTTGGGTTCCCCAGTAAATGAATGGATTAAAAAAACTATGATACTTTTACATGATGGCATACTATGCAGCAGAATTAAAGAACGAGTCTTACCCTTTGTGACAGCATGGATGGAACTGGAGAGCATTATGCTAAGTGAAATAATCCAAGCAGTGAAAGAGAAATACCATATGATTTTACTTCTAAGGGGAAAAACTTTCTGTATCTCAGGTCAAAGTTTCCTCATTGAAAGGACCAGGAAAATGGGCACGCTTACCTTACAAAGATGTGCAGGTCAAATGAAATAATGAAAGTGAAAATTGTTTGAATAATAAGATTATACAACAAGAATACTATGTAATCTAGGATTGTGTCATTCAATTAAATATATAGTTAATAACACACAGCAATGCAGGTGAATAGTTGATAGAGGCATTTTTTCATCTGGGAGAAAAGGGAAGACTTGTAGTATCAAATATATTTGAACTGGTTTAAAATTTCAAGAGGTAAAAGTAAGAATTAAAGAAGGGAAAATTGCATTGTCCACTACTCTGATGTTCCCCCAGTTCAGAGAGTTAGGAAAGTGCAGGAGTGTTAGGAAACATGAATGAGTTTAGTGCTAAAACTCTTGGAAGTGTTGGTCTGATCCAAAGTGTACATCTTGTTAGGAGCTAAGTTCGTGTCATATGTCCCCCAAACTTCTCTTTGCTTACTGGAAATACAACAAATTAGAATGATATGACATGGCCTTCATGATTGTCCAACATCTGTCCATAATTTGATCTCTTATAGTGTTTTGATTAATGAGAGCAGTTTTTAGGGAGGTCATCTCTGTGTTCACCTGAACCAATGCATGTTTCACCCTTGTGATATTTGGCTCATTGTTGTCCCCTAACTCTTCCTGTCTTCATAGCCCAAGGTCCCTCCATTTGGTGTTTACTTTCTATTGGGAACTAATATATTGAAATTAAGTAGTAATCAATTAATTATTTCTTTTACAGTCATCAGAGATGGATGAAACTGCCAACCAGAGCTTGTAACTATTATAACATCTCTAGTTTATCACACTCAACTAATCCTATTTTAACTGGACTGCAAGCAAACAAAGTTTTAGTTAGATGTGTAACTTCATTAGAGGTACATGGGAAATTTTATTGACTAATATTTAAATATTTTACTTAGGCCAACTGAGTATAAGCTTACTGAATATTGAGTTTCAGAGAACCTTATTGGGAATTTTGACACACAAAGCCTTAACTTGACACTTTCTGGTTTTTGAACTTTCATTGACCAATCAATTCATTCTCCAGGGATTTTTCTATTTTTTGAATGGATATTAATTTTGGGAGAATTACATTCAGTTGGGTGTAATTCTTATTTAGTTAATGATCTTATCTAAAGGCATGTTATTTTACCAACTTGATTATAAAGAGTTTGAGGACTTCTTTGATTTATTTTTTTGATCAACAATAAAAATAAATGCATATAGAAAGGATTTTAAAGGATTTCTTCTGTTATCTGGACTGCAGGTATATATTGGTTCTTAGTACATATATGTTGACTGATTTGATGGTGCTTTTTTAAAAAAAGATTATTTGTTCTATTTTTATAGAGAGGAGAAGGAAGGCAGAAAGATAGAAAGAGAAACATCAATGTGTTGGTTGCCTTTTGCATACCTCTTACTGTGGAACTGTCCCACAACCCAGGCATATGCCCTGACTGGGAATTGAACTAGCAACCCCTTGGTTCACAGGCCAGCAGTCAGTCCACTTAGCCACCAGCCAGGGAGATTTGAAAGTGTTATTAATTCATTGAAGGACTGATGATTAATTCGAAAGAAGAAAAGTATCTCAAAACTCATATTGACAGAAATCCTGGGTCATTTGACATTAATAGTAAAGGGCATAGAAATATTACGAGAGAGAATAAAGATGATAACTCACAAACTGATGCAACAGATTAAACTAGAAAGAAGAAAAGGATATATTTGATTGTATAAAATGAAAATAGCTAGAGTTCAAAAGAAAGATATTACAAAATAAACTGACAAAAGATATACACAATTCAAATAAGTGAAGTGTAAGAAGAAAAAATATACAAATATATTGTCCCGAATCAGTAATAAAAGAAATATCTATCAAAATTATAATAAAATAAATCAGAGAAGGCTCCAGTTTAAAATTTTATTAGAAATCTATGCTGTATTGCTGTAATTTTAGAAATGATGGAAAATGATCCAGGTTTTTACATAAAAAGGGATGTATATGACCCTGAAAAACCTGGAACAATATGCAAGGAATTAACAGTTACTTTTGGAGTATGGAGTTGGAAAATAATGAATTTTTAGAGTCCTTTTTCCACCCTGTAATCTATGTAAACTTTGATGGAGATTTTATTATAAATATGTTCTTTCTGTAATAAAAGCATTTCTAATAAATAATGAAACAATCAAAGTGGAAGGCTCTTTGGCAATATTTAATAATTTTGAAAATATTCTTATTTTATGTTCTTTAATCCCCTGGAAATGTTTTTTATGATACTTCAATCACTAATGGAAGTTTTTAATGATTAAGCCATTTGTGTTATATAAGAAATTACCCTTTGACATTTTTCATGATCTGAAAAGCGCTGTGTCTTTCTCTGTTTGATTAATAACTAAGGAAAAGTGTATTTGCTGAGAATCAAACCACTTTAATATATCTGGAGTATTTAAATTGTATTCTCTCTGAACGTAGGCTAATATGCTAATTTTCCCACTTTGTAAAGCTCTTTTGTCTTTCTTTGCTTCCTTTCTTTATTGTTGTTCAAGCACAGTTGTGTCCATTCTACCCCCATTACTTCCCCCCACCCCAGCCATCCCCACCTTCCACCACTGATCCCAACAAACCATGGAAATTTGTTCTGATGAAATTATTAAAAATGAGCAAAAGACTATATATAAGACATATTCAAAAGTATGTCATTAAAGTAAAACTTGGAAAGCAATTTAAAGTAAATGTTTAAATTTATAGTATGAAATTTTGATATGTCAATTACAATAATGAACATGTCCTTTAATCTGTCTCAGCTGCTCCCCCATGGTTGTACACTAACCCTGGTCATTACCTATGATTCAAATCCTTTCAAAATCTCTCAGTTTCATATGCATGAATTTTCAACTATACCTCCATCATTTCCAGCTGATGTCTACTGCTGCTCCACTCTAACAATTGTTTGACCCAATGTGACATACAAAACATTGTCCCTGACAACTTTTTACATGACATCAGGCATGCTCCTGCCTGAGGAGCTT
>PVIA01018627.1:0-12320 GCA_004024845.1 Tonatia bakeri | reverse complement strand
TTTAAAACCCCTTCAATGAATTATACATAAGCTTATTCTGAATAGAGGATAATACAGATGATAGTACCTATACTATTATCAGGCTTTATCAATTCTTTCAGTAGAATGCAGCAGTACTGTGCTTCGAATATCATTATATATGTCATGTTTAGGCCAATCGGTTGGCCTGGTTAATGTGGACTCTTTTGGAGTGTCAGATTGTGAACTGGAGACCAGGATGGCTGCTTCGTTACGCTCAGAAGTAAACAAATGAAATCCAGACAGACAAAGTGAGAGGGAGAGATGTGTCAGTTTGGATTAACAAGGGCTTTCAGTCCTTTTTACTGAATCTGCAAGTCTTATAGAGTATTAATGTATTGATTCAAAATTATCTCAGAGTTTACTGGGTCTTAAACCCTATAATAGATTTTGATGTGGAAAGCACAGAAAGCTATGTTTTGTTTTTAAAGATTTTATAATTTTGTGGAGGAGAAAAGACATGCTGATAGCACAAGACTACCTGTGCTTGATTCTTTGCATAGGGACTTAACACCTCAATTTCTTCGTTTTTTTCTTTACATGCTCCTTTATCATGAAAGAATTTTAAATCTGGAAAGCACATTTTTTAATCAGTTAACTCCTCTGGACACCATATGTGTCATAAGGTTTTTTTGTTGTTGCTTGTTTTGTTTTAAGCAGCTGGGGTTTACCAGTCACTGATCTAGAAAGAAGTAGCCTTTATGAAGTAGCCAATGAAGGAATTAGTGAGGTATCTAATTTCTTGTTGTTTTCCCTCATAAATCAAGATTCATTAGGACTGCCACTCACAGGTGACTCAGAGGGAAGGAAAAGAAGAAACACAAAATCACTGTTATTTCACAGCAACTTTAGAAATAATATAGACGAGAATGATCGAGATAGTTGAAACTAAAAGCAGGGAAAAGTTGAAATGTCAACGAACCTGGCTACTTCTCCGCTTTGATTCTACTTGCGTTACAAGGAAGACCACTTTATCACTTGATGAGCAAAATTTTGTTATTTCACCCCTGTACTACTTCCTGGGACTTTTAAACTAAAGAAACACTAAGCTCCTCAAAAATGTTATTTTTCTAGAAATGTGTGTCTACTACGCTAGCAATTCTCTAACCAGATTTATGAACAGCCTGCTGAATCTGGAATGTGACCTGGGCATTAGAAAAATAATTTAAAAGAAAAAGAAATAACTGGTCGCCTAAGGCTCTTTCGAGCTCAAGCCCTAGTGGACTACCTAGTGGTCCACCTGAATCTCCTCTTTACTTACCGCCCACCTCCTGGAAAAGATTATGGAGCTTTCTTTCCTACTGCAGCATAAGCCCCATTATCCTTAACAGTAAAAGCAAAGGAAAGCAACCACCTCACACTTATTTCTGATACCATCAGTGTTATGGGAATCTGGGTGGTTGTTACAGTGTTTCGCAACAGCGCTCATTTCTTTCTGTTCCCATCAAATATAACTTTATTAACCCCAGTATGGTATAGTTCATAAAAAATAAAAACCTTTAGGTACCTCATAAAGTCTTTTCTGCAGGTTGTTGAAAAAACTGCACTGTAATATATGGAATGACTTGTCCGGTGTCCAACAAAAAGTAATTTTTAACAATCTACCAAAGGGTTTTCTTTCAGTGATTTTAAGAAAAATACCCAATGTATTATATTCTTATGTCTTTTTTTTTTGAACAGGAGCTGGCTGATGAAAGTCCTCATTTAAGGTATACATAATACCTAATGCCAAAATAATATATCAGGTAGTCAGGCAAATAGATACTGGGTGGGGTGGGAGAATAGCAGTGGTCCGGAGAAACACAGCAACATGAGACATTATTCTCACTAACGGAGCGGCTGACCTGGGTATAGGGGTCTCTTAACTCACAGCACCAGTGATAATTTTACCTATGCTGTCATGTGCTTAAACAAGCAAACAAACAAACAAACAGAACACTATTTTGGAAAGATGATCTTTGTTTTTGAGAGAATGCGGCTTTTTTAATGCAGTTTTATTCCTTACACTTTCAGAGAGATTTCAATACAATTGTATTTCCATGGGGACCAATCCAATCTATGATCATGACTATGGTCGACACTAACAGGAATGCACTTTCTCCACAAGTGGGCTGGTCTTCACCAGCACACCCATCGATTCATGGGAACTAACCTTGCTCACCCTAGTTGCAGACCTTCTTTATCTGCAATTGTGCATCCTTTAATTTTCAATTTTCTGTAAACAATGTGTTTGCATTATATATGATTTCTACACATTTCCATTTTAACATCTTATGTTTCTAAGTGGTTTTGATTTAACTTATATAATAATGACAAAGTGATAACTGGTTTACTTATCATCTTCAGAGTGCAATGTGCAATTAGCATCCATCCCGTAATGTCACAGTTTTCACAATTAAAACAATTCATTTTAATGAATGTCTACTATGTGCATAGTATAGCTCTTTAATAGAGCTCATCCATCACCTAACCAGAATCTTATTTTTAAAAAGGATCAAGTAGAATCTTTTATTTTATAACATTTTCCTAAAATTCATCCTGAAGAAAACTCTCCTAAATGAAAACTCCCACTGACGCATTTAAAGTTTATAGGGAGGGTAGAGAAGGAAACTCAGTTGTGACGATTCCATTCCCTATGGCACAGACCGAGCTACAATAGTTCCCTTCAAACACCATGCAGGCTGTGCACTAATGTTCACATCAGGGGAGAATCTGAGAAGCAGAGAAGAATTACTTTTCCAAAGTCATAGAGTAAGGACTCTAATCTCATCCTTTTCATAATGATGTGCCCTTATAGCAACTATTGTAGATACAAGCGTATATTCATTATCAGAATCTTCTTAGGCTGTACATTGTTAAGTGGAAAATCATGTAGTTGGATTTAAAAAAAAACACACACATGCATTGGAATCAGAATGACCGAGTTTGAATTTAGTCATTGTCATTTAGTAGGCAATTCGCTTAATATTTAAGCCTCAATTTCTCCCATTTATAAAAGAGGTTAATAATGTTATTTATCCCAGAGTATTATGGGATTAAATAAGTTATATCATGTATTAGAATTATTAAAAACAATGAATATATGGTAACAGATATAATTATATTTACATATAATTATATAGCATATATTATATATTAAATATTAATATATTATATACAGGGTCCAACAAAAGTAATGTCTGCTTGAGTGTAGTTGGTAGGGTAATAATATGAGTGTAATAATTTATAGTTTCTATTTCAACATTTTACCTAAAATGTCATATGGTGTGCTTGAGTGTGATATTGTTATGCTACAGAATTAAATGCTTATGATTTTGTAATAAAAGATTTTATAATAAAAGGGGCATTATATGAGCCAGACCCTGTGTATTTCTTATGTATTTTCAAATACATTTTCTATAATTCAAAGCCAAATAATTTGCAGATATAAAAGAAAAGGTCATTTTTTCTTGCTAACCAAATCTCAAGATTCATGTTTTTATTGCAAAGGATCAGAGCAAATATTTTGAGCAGGTTATAAGGTTGGCTTTGGCAGGATAACACTTGAGATTTTCTACTACAGAATTTCTATACATACAGGTCACAATCATCACCCATAAGTTACAAAAAAAATTTCTCTCTGCACATATGATTCAGTCTGGCATTTGCTTGAACATCTTGCCTTCACTGACTTCTCAGATAAATAATACATTAGTCTCTCAGTCATAACAGGTTCAATGTCTCCTAACTTGCCACTTGGCAATTTTTAAGAGATTCTGGGTACATGGTAAAATGCATTATGTTTGAAGATTTTAAAACTATATAAAATTAGTCATCTTTCCCTTGAGCATTTATAGCCATAGAAGTTGTTTATTGACATAGCCTGTCTTTAAATCTGAACTTCTTTCCTCATAAACTGGTAATTACTCTTAGTTTTATCCTGCTATGGATCATGATGCCATGCTTGCAAACTCCTAGGGCTATTGTGGGCTCACTTCAGAATTACACATTAGAGCGAGATAAATTAGAGGAAAAAAAATTCTTAGTTGAGGTGCCCCATAGCTTCAGACAGTAAATCACCCAAGACCTTTTGTCTCAATAATACATGGAAGCTTTATATAATTTTCCCAGTCAACACTAGCTCTAATTTGTGCCGTTATAAAAGAATATCCTGCAGAAAGTAAATGGCCTTTCATAAGTCACTTCTTAGTTCAGTTTACTTTTCTGTTAAAAGAGTGTATTTGTTTGTTAGGGCTGCTATAACAAAGTACCACAGACTAGGCAGCTTAAACAACAGGTGTCTATTGTCTCACCTTCTGGAAGGCAGAAGTCCGAGATAAGGGCTTGCTTCATTCTGAGGCCTCTATCCCAGGCTTGTGGACGGCTGTCTCCTCCTTGTGTCTTCACACAGTCTTCTGTTCACACACGTGTGTGTCCAAATTTATTTTTCTTATGACACTCTTCATATTAGATTAAGGCCCACTCTAGAAGTGTCATTTTAACATAATTGCTTTTTGTAAAGATCCTATCTCCAAATACAATAACATTTAGGTATTAGGACTTCTACATAGGAGTTTTGCAAGAGACACAATTCGGCATATAGCAATGAGCGTACCTCCTATTATCATATTTGGAAGATGTTGCAATAATTAAATGAAGTGATACCTAGTAAAGAACTTGCTATAAAGTGATCAATACATACAAAAATTATTAGCAATAATTACTACTTTTGACATTTTTATGTAAATTAATCTCTTAATAATTTGTATAATACCTGCAATGAAACATATTTCCATACCTAAAAATTCACTATTTAAAATTGTACGAGTCAGTATTTTTTGTATATTCAGTTATGAAATCATCCCCACTATCTAATATTAATATGTTCTTTGCTGCAACAGAAATCCTATACATTTTAGCTGCTGCTCCCCATTTTTCCCTCCCCCTAGAATCACTGATCTATGAATTTGCTCATTCTGGACATTTCTTATAAATGGAATCTTATATGTGATCTGTTGTGATTGGCTTCTTTCACTTAGCAAAAGTGTTTTCAAGGCTGACCCATGTAGACACACATATCAATGCTTCATCAATGTGTATTGCAAATAATACCACATTTTATTTATTATTCATCAGTTGATGGACATGTGGATTGCTTCTACTCTTTGATTATTATAAATAATTCTGTTATGAGCATTCATATATAACTGGTTATATGGACATATATTTTCATTTATTTCTCTTGGGAGTGGAATTTCTTATTCATAAGGTACCATATTTTTCTGGGTATAATCACGTTTTTTGTCCAGATTTTCAAGGGGAAAATAAGGATGCATATTATACATGGGTAGTACTAATTCCATATCCATATAAATGTTTTTAATTTGTTTATTTATGCTTATGAATTAAAAGTGTTACTCTAGAAAGCAACAATATCCATATGCAAAATAATACCCTGTAATATGATAATTGGTTTTATTTCTAAATATAAATAAATAAATAATTGAATTAAAAAATTTAAATGAAGATTTTTTCCCTAAAACTTTGGGCAAAAATGTGGGTATGCATTAGACATGGAAGCACATTATACATGGCAAAAACTATAACTGTAAACTTAGCATTTTGAGCAACTGTCACACTGTCAACTTTTAGCATTGTCTGTCTTCTTCATTTTGGCTACCTTAGTGGATATCAAGTAGTCTTTCATTGCAGTTTTGATTTCCCAGATGATCAATAATATTGAGCATCATTTCATGTGCTTATTGACAATCTGTTATTTTCTTTGGAGGAAAGTGTATTCAGATCCATTAGTCATTTTATAATGAGTTGTCTTTTTATTATCGAGTCATAGGACATCTTTATATAAATCATCTGTATATGAGTCTCATCCAGTATGTAATTGGCAAATATTTTTGTCCTATTCAGCACGTTGTATTTTCACTTTCTTAATGATGTCTTTTGAATTATAGAATTTCCTAATTTTTATAAAGTCCAATGTATTCATTTTTTCTTAAAATGTTTGAGTTTTGGTGTCATATGTAAGAAAATATCATATATTTACAAAATAAAAATATTTACTGTCATATTTTCTTATAAGAGTTTTAGAATTTTAACTTCCAATTATTTCTATGTTTTGTTTTGAGTTAGTTTTTATATATGGTGTTTGAGAGAGAGGTCCAAGCTCATTCTCTGTGTATGATATCTAGTCATTATAATGCCATTTGTTTAAAGGACTGCTTTGTCACACTGTCTGGTGAGGCTCTGTTGGTTGGAGCATCATCCCATGGATCTAAACAGTTCAATTCCCAGTCAGGTCACATACCCAGGTTGAAGGTTCAATCCTGATTGAGGTGAATATGAGAAGGCAACTGAGTGATGCTTGTCTCATATCTCTCTTGCTTTCTCTCTCTCTTTCTCTCTCTCTCTCCCCTTCTTCTGCACCTTAAAAAAAAAGCAATGAAAAAATATCTTTGGGTGAGGATAAAAATAATAATAAAAATGAAAAACTGCTTTGTCCCCCCTTATCTTGATGCACTTGTCAAAAATTAATTGACCATAAATTTAAAGTTTATTTCTGTAGTATGATTTCTATTCCATTGATCCATTTTTTCTTATGTCAGTAGTAAAACTTCTTTATTAAATTTTGAACTTTGGAAGAGTGAGTCACTCAACTTCAATAAAAAAATAGATTTAAAAAACCCTCAATATTATCTACTAATCCATGAACATGAGATGCTTTTTCTTAAGTCTAATTGCTTTATACAAGCTTTTGTAATTTTTGATATGTCTTGCACTTATTTTGTTAAATTTGTTCTTATATATTTTATTATTTATGTGATGGTAAGTGGAATTGTTGTCTTAAATTCATTTTGGGGTTGTGTAATGCTACTGCGTGGAAATGAAAATGTGTTTTATACTGAACTTTATCACAGAGACTTTGTTGAACACATTTGATAGTTCTAGTATTTTGGTAGTGGGTGTCTTAGGATTTTCTAAATACAGTATCACATCACCTAGAAGTAGAGATAGTTTTAGTTATCTTTTCGATGTGGATGACTTTATAACATATTGTCTACTTTCCCTAGCTAGAAGTCCAGAAAAACGGTGAATGGAAGTCAAGAGAACAGACATCTTTGTCTTGTTTCTTATCTTAGAAGAAAAGCATTGGGTGTGTTAAGCGTGGAGTTTTCTTACATACCATACATCAGGTTGAGGAACTTTATTTCTCTTGCTAATTTGCTTATGCTTTTATCATTAAAAAAATGATAGAGTTTTGCCAAATGCCTTTTCTGTATATATTTTGAGATGATCGAGATGGTTTTGTCCTCTTTCTATTAATATGCCATATTACAATGATTGATTTTCACTTTACTTGCCTTGGACAAATCCTATTTGATCATGGAGTATAATTGTTTTATATGCTGCTACAATTGTTTCACTTATATTTTTGAGAAATTTTGTATCTGTATTTATAAAGGATACTGCTCTTTAATTTCTCTTGATAATTTATAGTTTAAACTTATATAGATTCATTTTCCCTCTGATCATTGATAAATCAAAAATTTAATTTTATTAGTTGCAACTTATATCTAACATTAATCTTTTGCTTGTTATTTTTAAATTATATTTATTGATTATGCTATTACAGTTGTCCTGATTTTTGCCCTTTTGCCCCCAACTCTGCCCAGCAACTCCCCACACCCTCCAGCAATCCCCCCACCATTGTCCATGTCCATGGATCATGCATATAAGTACTTTGGCTGCTCCATTTCCTACACTGTGCTTTACATCCTCATGGCAATTCTGTAACTATTGATTTGTACTTCTTAGTCTCCTCACCTTTTCATCCATTCCCCCACACGTCCCTCCCATCTGGCAACCATCAAAAGACTCTCTGTATTCATGATTCTGTCTCTGTCCTTGTTTGCTTTGTTTTTTAGATTCAATGGTTGATAGATTTGAATTTTTTACCAGTTATTGTTCATAGTTTTGATCTTCTTCTTTTTCTTAAATACGTCCCTTTAACATTTCATATAATAACGGTTTGGTGATGAGGAACTCCATTAGTTTTTTTCTTGTCTGGGAAGCTCTTTATCTGCTCTTCAATTCTCAATGATACCTCTGCTAAGTAGAGCAACCTTGGCTGTAGGTCCCTGCTTTTCATGACTTTGAATATTTCTTGTCAATCCCTTCTAGCCTCCAAAGTTTCTTTTGAGAAATCAGTTGATAGTCTTATGGGAAGTCTTCTGTAGGTAACTGCTTTTCTCTGGCCACTTTTAAGATTCTCTCTTTAAGTTTTGGCATTTTAGTTATGATGTGTCTTGGAGTGGGCTTTTTTGCATGCATCTTGTTTGGGACTCTCTGTGCTTCCCAGACTTGCCTGTCTATTTCCTTCACCAGATAAGAAAATTTTCTTTCATTATATTTTCAAATAGATTTCCAATTTCTCTTACTCTTCTCCTTCTGGCACCCCTATGATGTGAATGTTGGACTTATTAAAGTTATCCCAGAGGCTACTTATACTATCCTCATTTTTTAAAATTATTTTTCTTCTTCTTGTTCTGATAAGTTGTTCTTTACTTCCTTATGTTCAATATCATTAATTTGATTATCAGCTTCAAGTCTACTATTGTAAATTGTATTTTATTTCAATTAGTGTATCCTTTGTTACTGACTAGATCTTATTTGTGTTGTTGAGGTCCTCACTAAGTTTCTTGAGTATCCTTATAACCAGTGTTTTGAACTCTGCATCTGATAGATAGCTTATCTTCATTTCATTTAGCTCTTTTTCTGGAGTTTTGATCTGTTCTTTCATTTGGGCCATGTTTCTTTGTCTCCTCGTTTTGGCAGCCTCCCAGTGTTTGTTTGTATGTATTAGGTAGAGCTGCTTTGATTCCATGTCTTGGTAGTGTGGCCTAATGTAGTAGGTGCCCTGTAGGGTCCAGTGGCAAAGTCTCCCCTATCACCTAAGCTGGGTATTTGAGGTGTGCCCTTCATTTGTGCTGAGTACACCCTCCTCTTGTAGTTGAGCCTTGGTTGCTATTGGCAGATCAATGGGAGGGATTAACCTAGGCCATTCAGCTGCAATGACTGGCTGTGGTCACTTACCACCAACCTGTGCTCTCCATGAAGAATCAGCTATGCAGGGGCAGGGTGGTGTTGTTCCAACATGGTCTGTAGCTCTCCACTGGGTATGCAGGTCCAGGGGTTTCCTGGGTGGTACAGGACAAGGTCAGCCCCCACCATGTTTTTCCTAGGTCCACTCTGCCTGAGCTATAAGGCAATCTGAGATGGCTGTTTCTTGTGCTGAGCTTGGCGGTTCCCAGGTGAAGCCAAGTTGTGAATCTAGGCTGGCTGCTGCTAGTGCCAGGCCTGGGTCTCACTGAAGCCAGCTGCTGCTTATTTGATAGGATTTAGGAAGTTGTGAGGCATGAGCCAAGTCCAGCCATTTATATGGAAAAGCAGCTTGGGTGAGCCGATAAGTTGGGTGGGGCTGAGTCTCTGGGGATCTCCAAGGCCAGTTGAACAGTGTTAGGTTGATAGAGACTCAGATATGGCACTAGCTTGCTGGCTCTGTGAGTGTTTAGAAAAGGGACAATATCCTCTGCTTGCTTTGATGCCAGACACTTCGGTTTCTCCTTATATACCACTGGTAACTTTCAAGCTGCTACCCCAGTGTTGGAGCTCAGAGGGAGTCTGAGTAGGTGAGTCCATGTGTGGGTTCTTAAGAGGAATTCTTGGGCTTCCAGAAGACTCTTCCACTGACCCAGTCCCTGCTGGTTTTTGCAGTCAGTATTAGTGGGGACCTATCTTTTTGGCACTGGAACCCTGGGTTGGGGCACCTGGTGTGGGTCTGGGACTCCTTGCACCCAAGATATCCTTCCCGAATTTTTATTCTCCACATGAGGGTGAGGGACCAAACTGTTCTGTGTCTGTGCCCCTCCTACCAACCTGAATGGATGTGGTTTCTTTAATTGTGTAATTGTCAGACTTCCATTCAATTCAGTTTATGATGGTTCTGAGTGACGGCTGTTCTATATTGTAGTTATAATTTTGATGCGGTTGTGCAAATGAGTGAGCCATGTCTGCCTACGTTGCCATCTTGACTGGAAGTCGTTATCCTTGTTTTTAGTGTTACACTTCTTTTTTCATCCTTTTTCTCTAATAGATGTCATTTCATTTTAACAAATCAACAACTGTATATTTTCCCTTATTCCTAATAAAATCTGCAAAGTTTGTAGTGAATAGCACACACCTTCCATGTATCAGAAAGCTACTGAATTTCTCCCTACAAATGCTACAGCAGTAAATTAGACAATACTGGACACCTAGTTTTTTCCATAATGAGTGCCATTTTCCAATTAGTAGAACAACCAAAATAGTTTCTTTCTCATAGCTATCTTTCTTGCTGCCAGTATTGAAGTCCAGTGCACTGTCATTTGATTGGAATGGTTTTTGTCAAATTACAGCACAGGAATGATACTGATGTCTCTTCTGGAGAATGGAACAATGTGGGGCAGGTCGAGCCCCTCCAATTCTTCTGCCCTCTTGATCCATTAGTTTTAAGTAGAACTTTGCTCAATAAGCATCATCTTTATTGTGATATAGAACATTATGATATAGAATGAACATAGTTTAAAGTTCCAGTCTACATAAACTTTCTTTTACATCACACAAGGGAAGGTGTCTCAAGAGCTGGGCCTTCACAGGAATGGTATCCCATTGACCTATCCTTCTATACTGTTGAGTGAGCTCTCCTGTGCTTAAGTTGTATCACATAGCCAAACACACACATGATTCAGCTTAACCTGTCCTCAGGAAATCTCTACTATTCCACAAGAAAGGTTTCACTTCTTGGTTCCTTTCCGATTCTACAGTCTGAAACAATGTCACATCATTAACCAAACTGATATTCCTAATTTCTTAGACTATTAATGGAATATGGAGTCTGGTCCAAATATCTATTCCAACTTTCACTAAAGAATTACTAATGTCTTACTTCCCTTGCTTGGTAACTTATGATATAAAAAAACAATCCTTTAAATTAAAAACAAAAGATTCATCTGGAACAACATACCATACTTAAGTAAGTCTCTTTTGTAAGTCTATCCCTTCAAGGATAATGAAACACCATGCTTGTGGTAAGGACTACTGCCTGCAGTGACCAAGGAAGAATTTGTGTTATCTTGATGCTCTGCTCACTTGAACTAATTTATTTTTGATTCAATAATTTGTTCTGGTAGAAACTTTTTCATTTTAAATTTTAACCCCACTTGGTTCTGTTGGTTGGGTGCTATAGTATTTTGATTGTCCTTGAAATTCATGGTGCCTAACTTGAACAGATCAAATCAAAGTTTTGTAATAATTTATACCTGTACATTTTCAAGATTATTAAGTTCTTTCCTTTGCTATCATAATAGTGTGAGGGATGAGCAAAGAAAATTGCTTTCTCATTAATTAATATAGAAAGCGAATCTTGGAAAGGGCACAAATACATGTAGAGACAAAACTAGAACTTTAGTCCTTTTGATTCCAAAGCCAGGTTCTTTCCAATATACTTCACATGCTTAGCATGATGATATTGGTATTTGTGTGGTGTCAACCTTCTAATATGCTTTTGTTAAGGAGAGTTTGTGGTACTCGAATTAAGGAAAGCTGAGTTAAATGCACATAGGCAGATTTACCAAGACCTCCTCAGAGGGCTTAACAATATACTTATCATGAGGTAAAGAAAGGAGATACATTATGAGAGTTTCTCAGACTTAATTGTACAAGAAATCTTTTTTTCCTAAATGATCTCATGAACACATTTTTTAATTCTTTTTGCAAACACCCTGTTAAGGTAGTTGTTTGAAATTTTTAATGGACTTCTTCCTTTAGCATTAGTTCTCTTTTCTATTTCATATCTTGTCTTATGAAGTAGATTAAGTATGTCTTTGGGGTCCTTTCCTTGCCCCTTCAATTTCCCTTTCCATTCTCCTGTACCTTAGTACCCATCTATTTGTTTAGTCCATATTCATTATTCCATCCTTATCAGATCTTGCTCTCCATCTCCCCAAATACTTGTTGATTTTAGATGTTACATCTCCTAGCCTTATCTGCACTTTAATACGGAATTCTCCAGAGAGTGGAAATAATTTAGCCTACAAGGAATAAATTCTAATGTGGCATTTTAGGCATAATATCAAATGGTGGGGAAACTGCTTTTGAATAGGGAACTTTGTTTAGGCCTATGAAACCACAGTACCTTGGGTAATTCTAAGGCTAGCTAGTGATAAGTTTAAGTCTGTGATGCACTTTTATGACCATCAGAGCTCAGGGGT
>PVIA01018626.1:0-12331 GCA_004024845.1 Tonatia bakeri | reverse complement strand
TGGGCGTCCAGATTGCACGGGCCTCGCACGCCGGGCCCGGACCCCGCCTCGGCCGCCGAGCCGCTGTGCGGCCCTGGTCCGGGACCTCCCCCCTCCGAACCGCTGTCCTCGCGCACGTGAAGGAGACACAGACTCAGAGGAGGCGCCCAGATGAGGGGCCAAGACTTTATTTGCATTCCGGGTCCCGGACTCCGCTCGCGGCCAGGCTCAGAAGATCTTCACCGACTGCAGCTGCAGGTCCCCGCCCACCTCCACGACGCGCACGCGCGCCGGCGGGAGGCGGTAGCGGAAGTGGTGGTACTCCGCGTCCCCGACCACCGTCTGCAGGGGCCCGGGCGGCGCGTCAGTTCCGGCCGCCCGGGCCCCAGCCCAGCGTCTTCCCGGCGCGGACCCGCGCCCTGGGACCCGGGCAGCCGCGTAACTCGCGGGCCCCCGGTCCCCAGTGGGCACGCGAGCGGACGTGCCTTCTAACCCCTTGTCCCGAGGGTGCCATCACTTCACTGCTGGCACCCGAGAGCCTTCTAAGTGTGCGCAGCGGCCGGGCTGCGACCCCACGAACCCGGCACCGCCCTCTGCCCCCGGACGCCGAACCGCTGGGTGGTGCGGTTCCACGGCGACCACTCCGCCTGGGACTTGTTTCTGGGCCCGTCTCCCGGCCCCGCCCTGCCCCTGTGGCACACACGCGAGTTCCGGCGCGAAAGAACGGAGGGTGGGGTCCGGCGCGGGTGGCGGGGCCACGCCTGGCCGCTAGGACACCCACCCTCTGGACGCTTCACCCCTGCCGGCTTTGTCCTGGCCCCTGCACGTATCTGCCCTTGGGACACTACCCAGGTGGCTCCCCGACAGGGACAGGGATGAGGGCACCCCGCCCAGCCTTGGCCACACCCTGGCTCCACGCCTCCACCCAAGGCCTTGCCGGCCTGCCCCAGCCACAGCAGGGACCTGGGTCTGGGCGCCCACCCCCGGGGCAGAGCCTCACCTTGAAGCCTTCCTCAGTGGCGATGAGGAGCACTTCGAAGGGCTGCCCACGCTGAAAGGGAATGCCACGGCCGCGCTCCTCCTTGCCCCAGGTGCCCTGCTCCTTGGTGTTGAAGACCACCACGGACTCGTCCAACCGGGGGTTGAAATGCAGGGCAGCCTCACCACCCTCCTGGTCGCACAGCAGGTTCACATGGAACCTGGGGAATGGACGATGGGGGCGGGGGGGGGGTTGGCAAGGAATAAACGTCAAGAGCCACGAACCACCCAGACCATCGCTGGCCACTGAATTAAGACTTAACCTGGAGCACACCCAGCTTTACAGGGACCTGAGTGTGTCACACACCACAGGGGTTGTGAGCTGGTGGACAAGGTACCCGGACTCCAGGCGGGACACACGCTTACTGGACACACCTCCACCAAGCAAGGATCACCAACCTGACTATGGCCCGGGTCTCCCTGGTGGCCAGAGTCTGGGAGTAGCCAAGGAGTCGCGGTGCTGATCACCAGGGTGCTCCAGAACCCCAGGGAACGCCCAGTTCTCAAATGGCTGAGAACAATGCCAGAGGCCCCAACATTTAGAGGCACCGAAATTCCCAGGAAGCCTGAAGTTTCCGGACATAGGAAGTCATACAATTTATTGCATAGGCCACCCAGATGCCCAGGGCACCTCCGGGTCACAAGAACGTTCCAGAGTCCCTGGGGACTCAGTTGGAAAGTCGGAAAGCTATAGGTAGGAACCCCGAAATGGCTTTGGAACCCCCAGATTCTTAGAGACCTGAGCTCCACAATCTGGGGGCGCATCTGTAAAAGCATCAGATTCCAAAAGGTTGGTAATGGCCTGGGGGTTCCAAACCCTGGAGGGCAGAGGTGGCCCTGGGGCCCTCATCTCTGTCTGGGCTGAAAGGAGTCTGGGTGAGCTGGGTCCAGACCTCCCACCCCTTACCTCTGGAACCTGGGGTCACACTGGAGTCTCACCTGCCAGCGTTGTCGGGGACAGTACCACGAATTCTCATCACGGTGCCCACTCTGACACCCTCCGGCAGCGAGGTCTTGTGGGGCACGTTCTGCAAGAGGCCGGGTCGGTGGGGGGCGGTGAGTGAGCCAGGGAGACCCAGGAGAGGGGCAGAGGTTTCACCCCAGGGAGAAGGCGATGAGGACCCAGGCCAGCACAGTCAGAGAGGAAGGGGCAAAGAGGGTGAGACACAGGAGAAGAGATGTTTGGTGGAGCACCGAGAATTAGGAGAAAAACATTCAGAGAGAGAAACCGAGAGGGGGCACCAGGGGGACATGGGAGCAGTGAGACGGGCGGGTCCACCCAGAAGGCAGCGCCCCGACGCTGCACAGCACACCCGACCACCCACTTTCTCCTGTGAAACAGGACACCTCGGCCAGGCCCCAGCCCACCCCTCGTCCCCTAGCCTGGTGCTGCTTAGCTCCAGGACCCTCCAACCCTCAGGCCCTAGAAGACTCACAGAGCTCCCGGCCATGGCTGGGACGCTGGGGCAGACAACGGCGGCGGTGGTGGGTATGTCTGCTGCAAGCCTTAAGTAAAATCAGGGCGTGGCAGGGCCTGATGACTCACCGCCTGCCTTTCCACACCCACCTCCCACAGCTGGCACAGACCCTGGCCCTGGGGCTCGGGTGGCCCAGCACCCTCTCACCCTCCTCCGCTCACTGAAGGTTCCCAGGTGAACTGCCTCGCTCCTTTGAGCTAATAATGGTAGAAATAGTTAATAATGATGATGATGATAACAGCAGCAGCAGCTGCTGCAAAGAAGACTCACTGAGCCACCACCCGCCCAGTCTATCTTCCCACTGCCTGGTGCAGAGAAAGACCCGTTTTGTTGTGGAAAACTGCAGTCCCGAGAGACCAAATCGGGGGTTGGAACTCCGACCCCTTCCTCCCGGGTTAGGACCGGCCACGTGGGGCCAGGGTTGTGTCTCCCCCGAAATTCCAGTTTACGCTCCTGTGCTGTAACAGCAGCTCTAAGGAGCAGGATTTTTGCCTGACTTTCATGCCATGCCCTGGTGCCCGCAGCAGCACCTGGCACACAGTAAGTGCTCAGTAAAGGTGGGCAAAACAAGGGAATGGAAGTAACAACGGCTGCCGTGTGTTGGGACTCCGGGGGTGGCCAGCACTTGCAAGAGACCGATGATATGCTCACACAGGGTGTTGAGGGGCAGGCATGGACCGCACTCTCCCGCTCCTCCCGTTTTACAACCAAGGAAGCTGAGGCTCAGAAAGGGGAGACAATCTGCCCAAAGCACACAGCTGTGCAGTACTACGTGACTGTCTCTGGCTCCCTTCACCTCTGGAAGCTTCTGCCCTGTCTGCTCTGTGTCTGTGAACGCCCTGGTCCCTGGGCATCCCTCTGTCTCTCCCGCCCCTGACTCGGCCTTCCGTGGGTTCTGCTCGGCTTCTGTCGCCTGTTCCTCATCCCAGAATCACTACCGCGCCGCCACCCAGTTTCAGGACAAGGGGTGGAGGGCCCCTAGGACCTACGCACCCCCAGACCAAGGAAGAGAACGCAGTGGGACCCTCCATCCAGGCCCATTTCCAGCCCCCATCACCCAAGACTCTAGAGGAATCCAGGCAGGGAAGGGTGTGGTGGGGAGGGGCCAGAAGGCTGAAAGATGGCTCTGACAGTGGAGGGGGAGCAAGGGCGAGGGAAGTGGGCAGAAACCTCTCCAGTAGCCGAGCAGCTCCCCTGTCTGTGTTCGCCCCTTCACTGTCACCCCATCCCGCCTCGCCTGGCAGAGGGAAGTGGCCTGCGGCGGAGAAGGCTGGGGAATGGAAATTTGAGTGGAGACCAGCAGACTCAGCACCTCCCACACCGCCCTCCAACACTCCCCCCAGGCCTCCCAGACCCCCGCCCCCACTCTGCTGGGTGCTGGTGCAGGCGGGGCAACAAGGGCCTTGGAGAGGGAGGATGGGCAGCTGCATTTAGGGGAGGGCTGCATGTCCCCTAGACTCTCCATTTTGCAGAGAAGGAAACTCAGCCTCAGAGAGGGGCCGCCTCTCAGCCAAAGCCCCCCACCAAGGAGGGGGGGGGCGCCTGGGCTGGAGTCCAGGGCTGTGGGCCCAGAGCATGTCCTGGGACTTTGAACGGAGAGGACGGCGGCCTTTGAGGTTATAGCCCCAACAGCTCCGTGGAAACGTTCCCGGAAAGATGGGCTCCAGGGCTCCGACCACTGAGGGTGGCCGTATCCCGCCCCATCCGCACTTCTACTGTATCGGTCCCGGTGACACATCTTCTGCCCGATGGCCTCATCGCGGCTGGAGATTTCTTCACAGGCTGCCAACCTGCAAGTCCAAACTTGACTTTGGCGTGGGGCCGAACCTTTGCTTTCGATCTGCCATCAGCCTGGTTTCTGGCTCGCGTCTGATAACCCAGATTGCACACCGGTGAGGATGAGTCTCACTCACGCGTGCAGACAGTGTTCCTGTCGGTGCCGGAAGCGTGTTCTCGGGAGCGTTGCGTTGCACTTCCAGATGAGGAGCGGACCCGCTTCTTCCCCAAGACCCTTGGCTCTCGAGCTCCACATCGCGCTGCAGAATCGAGCGGACTCAGCGCGGTCCCTGCACGAGCTCTGTGGGACAGGCAGCAGCCTGTGCGGCCACCACGCGGACCCAGCCCCTCCGCCCACCCCGGGACCCGTGCCCGTCCTCAGGCCCCACAGGCTCACGGTCATTCGCCGTGAAAACAAGGAAGGGGCGGCCCGCAGGCTGCGGGTGCCGGCTCTCGCCCTCCTTCAGGGGAGGGTTCTGCGGGCAGGAGCTGGCTGACCCCCGCTCGGCGCAGGAGTCCCGGCCCCACGCTCCGTCAGCGTGGCTCCTGGGTGCTCCGGGGCCGTTCTCTGCACGCAGTGGGGATAATCCAGGGGGCCGCCTTGGTGTTTGTAAATGAACTCTCAAAAAAAATAATAATAATAATGCGTTCAACAATCTGACTTTTTTCTTACGTTAGGAAGCCCGTTGGAAACCTTAATTTCCATCTAAAAATGTAGCCCGTTGTCCGGTGCAGTCCCTGCCAAAGTCATCCTTCTCTGTCCTGCTTCGCTTAACAAACTTCTTTCATTAAACTCCCTTCGGTATTTTAGGCTGCATGGGTATTGAAGTGTTGCCACTGTCTGATGAAGTCTCCAAATCATAAAGAATTCTTGTAATTCCTATGCTTGAGTGGTGGGTATGCCGGTGCTTCCCCCTCCCCTCCCCCTCCTCACTCCCCTCCCCCTCCCCTCCCCTCCCCCCCCTCCTCCCTTCCCTCCCCTGGTGGACTCATTGGCCCTACAGCCCCTAGGTGGGTGAGCAAGTGCTGCCTCCTGGGGGTGAGGAGGCCATGGGGGCCTGAGTGGGCTGAGGGGCACCTCTTCCTCGGGGCTGCATCCAGCTGGGGCATCAGAGGAGCAGTGGAGAAGGGGGCTCAGCTGAGGGCTGACCCTCAGGGTGTGGGGTTGGGGGATAAAGAGGGCGGCAGGAGAGGGGGCCCCCAGCCCCCAGCAGGGAAGAGGCGTCTGTGCAGGGGTGGGGCCCACCCAGGGATGCCAGGCCAGCAGGGCCAGGAGGGTCCCCTGGGGAGGACACACCTTGTGGGTGTCAGGGGGGCAGACCAGGGCCGCCCTCTCACACTGGTCGGAGGGGGTCGCAGGCGTGAGAAGTGGGGCGAAGCCCTTGAACGTGTGACCTTGGGCTGGCATTAGAGCAGTCCTTCGAGCTAATAATTCCATGACTGGGCATCTGTTTGGGGGTGGGGGCAACGTTACTTTCTTAGGAAAGTTTTTACTGTGTTAAAATATGAGTAACATAATGTTTACCTTGTAACCATTTTTCAACGCGAGAGCTCATTCTGTGCCATTAAGTCCTTGCCCGTTGTTCCACACCCTCACACTGTCCCTCTCCGGAGAAATGGCCAAAACCACGTGCCTCTCTATCAGGTTGAAAAATAAGGGCAACTGTGGAAAAGCAACTAAGGTAGCATGAGGGGAGGCTGAAGGAAGGTAAGAATTATTCTCACAAGGCCTGTTTGCACAGTCCTCTGAGTCTCGGCGTGATGAGAAGAATGTTGCCTTTCTTCTGTTACTCTCCTTCTGGAAGGGCGTTCTTCATGTGGGAGTTTCCAACTCCTTTGTTCGGGAAGAAAAGAGGAGATAGAAATGCTCTTCTGGAATCTGCCGTCCTGCACGTTCCTTCAGCTCAAACAAGCCTCACGTCCTAGGGGCCTGTTTTGGGCTGGCCCATTTCGCCCCCTTCACATCCCCACGTGGATTTCCACCGTGCTCACTCGCCTTTATATGTGTCTCTGCACTGCAGTCACGGACTCGAACTTACCGTGGGCGCCCACCCACCCGAGCTCCTTGGAGCAGTCATACTCAGGGCCCGGGAAGGGGAGTGGTGCTGGCCGGGGGGAGGGGGAGGACGCGGGGAAGGAGACGGGTCTCCGTCTGGGAAGGTGTGTAAAGGTCCGGAGAGGGACGGTGTGAGGGTGTGGAACAACGGGCAAGGACTTAATGGCACAGAATGAGCTCTCACGTTGAAAAATGGTTACAAGGTAAACATTATGTTACTCATATTTTAACACAGTAAAAACTTTCCTAAGAAAGTAACGTTGCCCCCACCCCCAAACAGATGCCCAGTCATGGAATTATTAGCTCGAAGGACTGCTCTAATGCCAGCCCAAGGTCACACGTTCAAGGGCTTCGCCCCACTTCTCACGCCTGCGACCCCCTCCGACCAGTGTGAGAGGGCGGCCCTGGTCTGCCCCCCTGACACCCACAAGGTGTGTCCTCCCCAGGGGACCCTCCTGGCCCTGCTGGCCTGGCATCCCTGGGTGGGCCCCACCCCTGCACAGACGCCTCTTCCCTGCTGGGGGCTGGGGGCCCCCTCTCCTGCCGCCCTCTTTATCCCCCAACCCCACACCCTGAGGGTCAGCCCTCAGCTGAGCCCCCTTCTCCACTGCTCCTCTGATGCCCCAGCTGGATGCAGCCCCGAGGAAGAGGTGCCCCTCAGCCCACTCAGGCCCCCATGGCCTCCTCACCCCCAGGAGGCAGCACTTGCTCACCCACCTAGGGGCTGTAGGGCCAATGAGTCCACCAGGGGAGGGAAGGGAGGAGGGGGGGGAGGGGAGGGGAGGGGGAGGGGAGTGAGGAGGGGGAGGGGAGGGGGAAGCACCGGCATACCCACCACTCAAGCATAGGAATTACAAGAATTCTTTATGATTTGGAGACTTCATCAGACAGTGGCAACACTTCAATACCCATGCAGCCTAAAATACCGAAGGGAGTTTAATGAAAGAAGTTTGTTAAGCGAAGCAGGACAGAGAAGGATGACTTTGGCAGGGACTGCACCGGACAACGGGCTACATTTTTAGATGGAAATTAAGGTTTCCAACGGGCTTCCTAACGTAAGAAAAAAGTCAGATTGTTGAACGCATTATTATTATTATTTTTTTTGAGAGTTCATTTACAAACACCAAGGCGGCCCCCTGGATTATCCCCACTGCGTGCAGAGAACGGCCCCGGAGCACCCAGGAGCCACGCTGACGGAGCGTGGGGCCGGGACTCCTGCGCCGAGCGGGGGTCAGCCAGCTCCTGCCCGCAGAACCCTCCCCTGAAGGAGGGCGAGAGCCGGCACCCGCAGCCTGCGGGCCGCCCCTTCCTTGTTTTCACGGCGAATGACCGTGAGCCTGTGGGGCCTGAGGACGGGCACGGGTCCCGGGGTGGGCGGAGGGGCTGGGTCCGCGTGGTGGCCGCACAGGCTGCTGCCTGTCCCACAGAGCTCGTGCAGGGACCGCGCTGAGTCCGCTCGATTCTGCAGCGCGATGTGGAGCTCGAGAGCCAAGGGTCTTGGGGAAGAAGCGGGTCCGCTCCTCATCTGGAAGTGCAACGCAACGCTCCCGAGAACACGCTTCCGGCACCGACAGGAACACTGTCTGCACGCGTGAGTGAGACTCATCCTCACCGGTGTGCAATCTGGGTTATCAGACGCGAGCCAGAAACCAGGCTGATGGCAGATCGAAAGCAAAGGTTCGGCCCCACGCCAAAGTCAAGTTTGGACTTGCAGGTTGGCAGCCTGTGAAGAAATCTCCAGCCGCGATGAGGCCATCGGGCAGAAGATGTGTCACCGGGACCGATACAGTAGAAGTGCGGATGGGGCGGGATACGGCCACCCTCAGTGGTCGGAGCCCTGGAGCCCATCTTTCCGGGAACGTCTCCACGGAGCTGTTGGGGCTATAACCTCAAAGGCCGCCGTCCTCTCCGTTCAAAGTCCCAGGACATGCTCTGGGCCCACAGCCCTGGACTCCAGCCCAGGCGCCCCCCCCCCCCTCCTTGGTGGGGGGCTTTGGCTGAGAGGCGGCCCCTCTCTGAGGCTGAGTTTCCTTCTCTGCAAAATGGAGAGTCTAGGGGACATGCAGCCCTCCCCTAAATGCAGCTGCCCATCCTCCCTCTCCAAGGCCCTTGTTGCCCCGCGTGCACCAGCACCCAGCAGAGTGGGGGCGGGGGTCTGGGAGGCCTGGGGGGAGTGTTGCAGGGCGGTGTGGGAGGTGCTGAGTCTGCTGGTCTCCACTCAAATTTCCATTCCCCAGCCTTCTCCGCCGCAGGCCACTTCCCTCTGCCAGGCGAGGCGGGATGGGGTGACAGTGAAGGGGCGAACACAGACAGGGGAGCTGCTCGGCTACTGGAGAGGTTTCTGCCCACTTCCCTCGCCCTTGCTCCCCCTCCACTGTCAGAGCCATCTTTCAGCCTTCTGGCCCCTCCCCACCACACCCTTCCCTGCCTGGATTCCTCTAGAGTCTTGGGTGATGGGGGCTGGAAATGGGCCTGGATGGAGGGTCCCACTGCGTTCTCTTCCTTGGTCTGGGGGTGCGTAGGTCCTAGGGGCCCTCCACCCCTTGTCCTGAAACTGGGTGGCGGCGCGGTAGTGATTCTGGGATGAGGAACAGGCGACAGAAGCCGAGCAGAACCCACGGAAGGCCGAGTCAGGGGCGGGAGAGACAGAGGGATGCCCAGGGACCAGGGCGTTCACAGACACAGAGCAGACAGGGCAGAAGCTTCCAGAGGTGAAGGGAGCCAGAGACAGTCACGTAGTACTGCACAGCTGTGTGCTTTGGGCAGATTGTCTCCCCTTTCTGAGCCTCAGCTTCCTTGGTTGTAAAACGGGAGGAGCGGGAGAGTGCGGTCCATGCCTGCCCCTCAACACCCTGTGTGAGCATATCATCGGTCTCTTGCAAGTGCTGGCCACCCCCGGAGTCCCAACACACGGCAGCCGTTGTTACTTCCATTCCCTTGTTTTGCCCACCTTTACTGAGCACTTACTGTGTGCCAGGTGCTGCTGCGGGCACCAGGGCATGGCATGAAAGTCAGGCAAAAATCCTGCTCCTTAGAGCTGCTGTTACAGCACAGGAGCGTAAACTGGAATTTCGGGGGAGACACAACCCTGGCCCCACGTGGCCGGTCCTAACCCGGGAGGAAGGGGTCGGAGTTCCAACCCCCGATTTGGTCTCTCGGGACTGCAGTTTTCCACAACAAAACGGGTCTTTCTCTGCACCAGGCAGTGGGAAGATAGACTGGGCGGGTGGTGGCTCAGTGAGTCTTCTTTGCAGCAGCTGCTGCTGCTGTTATCATCATCATCATTATTAACTATTTCTACCATTATTAGCTCAAAGGAGCGAGGCAGTTCACCTGGGAACCTTCAGTGAGCGGAGGAGGGTGAGAGGGTGCTGGGCCACCCGAGCCCCAGGGCCAGGGTCTGTGCCAGCTGTGGGAGGTGGGTGTGGAAAGGCAGGCGGTGAGTCATCAGGCCCTGCCACGCCCTGATTTTACTTAAGGCTTGCAGCAGACATACCCACCACCGCCGCCGTTGTCTGCCCCAGCGTCCCAGCCATGGCCGGGAGCTCTGTGAGTCTTCTAGGGCCTGAGGGTTGGAGGGTCCTGGAGCTAAGCAGCACCAGGCTAGGGGACGAGGGGTGGGCTGGGGCCTGGCCGAGGTGTCCTGTTTCACAGGAGAAAGTGGGTGGTCGGGTGTGCTGTGCAGCGTCGGGGCGCTGCCTTCTGGGTGGACCCGCCCGTCTCACTGCTCCCATGTCCCCCTGGTGCCCCCTCTCGGTTTCTCTCTCTGAATGTTTTTCTCCTAATTCTCGGTGCTCCACCAAACATCTCTTCTCCTGTGTCTCACCCTCTTTGCCCCTTCCTCTCTGACTGTGCTGGCCTGGGTCCTCATCGCCTTCTCCCTGGGGTGAAACCTCTGCCCCTCTCCTGGGTCTCCCTGGCTCACTCACCGCCCCCCACCGACCCGGCCTCTTGCAGAACGTGCCCCACAAGACCTCGCTGCCGGAGGGTGTCAGAGTGGGCACCGTGATGAGAATTCGTGGTACTGTCCCCGACAACGCTGGCAGGTGAGACTCCAGTGTGACCCCAGGTTCCAGAGGTAAGGGGTGGGAGGTCTGGACCCAGCTCACCCAGACTCCTTTCAGCCCAGACAGAGATGAGGGCCCCAGGGCCACCTCTGCCCGCCAGGGTTTGGAACCCCCAGGCCATTACCAACCTTTTGGAATCTGATGCTTTTACAGATGCGCCCCCAGATTGTGGAGCTCAGGTCTCTAAGAATCTGGGGGTTCCAAAGCCATTTCGGGGTTCCTACCTATAGCTTTCCGACTTTCCAACTGAGTCCCCAGGGACTCTGGAACGTTCTTGTGACCCGGAGGTGCCCTGGGCATCTGGGTGGCCTATGCAATAAATTGTATGACTTCCTATGTCCGGAAACTTCAGGCTTCCTGGGAATTTCGGTGCCTCTAAATGTTGGGGCCTCTGGCATTGTTCTCAGCCATTTGAGAACTGGGCGTTCCCTGGGGTTCTGGAGCACCCTGGTGATCAGCACCACGACTCCTTGGCTACTCCCAGACTCTGGCCACCAGGGAGACCCGGGCCATAGTCAGGTTGGTGATCCTTGCTTGGTGGAGGTGTGTCCAGTAAGTGTGTGTCCCGCCTGGAGTCCGGGTACCTTGTCCACCAGCTCACAACCCCTGTGGTGTGTGACACACTCAGGTCCCTGTAAAGCTGGGTGTGCTCCAGGTTAAGTCTTAATTCAGTGGCCAGCGATGGTCTGGGTGGTTCGTGGCTCTTGACGTTTATTCCTTGCCAACCCCCCCCCCCCGCCCCCATCGTCCATTCCCCAGGTTCCATGTGAACCTGCTGTGCGACCAGGAGGGTGGTGAGGCTGCCCTGCATTTCAACCCCCGGTTGGACGAGTCCGTGGTGGTCTTCAACACCAAGGAGCAGGGCACCTGGGGCAAGGAGGAGCGCGGCCGTGGCATTCCCTTTCAGCGTGGGCAGCCCTTCGAAGTGCTCCTCATCGCCACTGAGGAAGGCTTCAAGGTGAGGCTCTGCCCCGGGGGTGGGCGCCCAGACCCAGGTCCCTGCTGTGGCTGGGGCAGGCCGGCAAGGCCTTGGGTGGAGGCGTGGAGCCAGGGTGTGGCCAAGGCTGGGCGGGGTGCCCTCATCCCTGTCCCTGTCGGGGAGCCACCTGGGTAGTGTCCCAAGGGCAGATACGTGCAGGGGCCAGGACAAAGCCGGCAGGGGTGAAGCGTCCAGAGGGTGGGTGTCCTAGCGGCCAGGCGTGGCCCCGCCACCCGCGCCGGACCCCACCCTCCGTTCTTTCGCGCCGGAACTCGCGTGTGTGCCACAGGGGCAGGGCGGGGCCGGGAGACGGGCCCAGAAACAAGTCCCAGGCGGAGTGGTCGCCGTGGAACCGCACCACCCAGCGGTTCGGCGTCCGGGGGCAGAGGGCGGTGCCGGGTTCGTGGGGTCGCAGCCCGGCCGCTGCGCACACTTAGAAGGCTCTCGGGTGCCAGCAGTGAAGTGATGGCACCCTCGGGACAAGGGGTTAGAAGGCACGTCCGCTCGCGTGCCCACTGGGGACCGGGGGCCCGCGAGTTACGCGGCTGCCCGGGTCCCAGGGCGCGGGTCCGCGCCGGGAAGACGCTGGGCTGGGGCCCGGGCGGCCGGAACTGACGCGCCGCCCGGGCCCCTGCAGACGGTGGTCGGGGACGCGGAGTACCACCACTTCCGCTACCGCCTCCCGCCGGCGCGCGTGCGCGTCGTGGAGGTGGGCGGGGACCTGCAGCTGCAGTCGGTGAAGATCTTCTGAGCCTGGCCGCGAGCGGAGTCCGGGACCCGGAATGCAAATAAAGTCTTGGCCCCTCATCTGGGCGCCTCCTCTGAGTCTGTGTCTCCTTCACGTGCGCGAGGACAGCGGTTCGGAGGGGGGAGGTCCCGGACCAGGGCCGCACAGCGGCTCGGCGGCCGAGGCGGGGTCCGGGCCCGGCGTGCGAGGCCCGTGCAATCTGGACGCCCA
>PVIA01018625.1:0-12340 GCA_004024845.1 Tonatia bakeri | reverse complement strand
AAAAAAAAACTCCCAACACACAATAGCCCTGGACCAGATGGTTTCACAGGAGAATTCTACAAAGCATTTAAGGAAGAGCTAACACCCATCCTTCACAGACTATTCCAAAAAATCCAAAAAGATGGAAGATTCCCAAGCTCTTTTATGAGGCCAGCATCATCCTAATCCCAAAACCAGATAAAGACACAACAAAGAAAGAAAACTTCAGGCCAATATTGCTGATGAACATAGATGCTAAAATCCTCAACAAAATATTGGCAAACTGCATCCAACAATACATTAAAAAGATCATACACCATGACCAAGTGGGAGTCATCCCAGGGATGCAAGGATGGTACAACATTTGCAAATCAGTAAATGTAATACATCCTATAAACAAAAGCAAAGACAAAAATCACATGAACACATCAATAGGTGCAGAAAAAGCATTTGATAAGGTACAGCACCCATTTATGATAAAAACACTCAGCAAAGTGGGCATAGAGGGAGCATCCCTCAACATAATAAAGGCCATATATGAGAGACCTACAGCCAACATCTTACTCAATGGGCAAAAACTAAAATCTTTTCCACTAATATCAGGAACAAGACAAGGCTGTCCATTTTAACCTCTTCTATTCAATATAGTACTGGAAGTATTAGCCACAGTGATCAGACAAGAAAAGGAAATAAAAGGCATCCAAATCAGAAAGGAGGAAACAAAACTGTCACTGTTTGCAGATGACATGATAGTGTCACCAAGTCTATAGAAAATCCTATAGACTTGGTGAAAAAACTGCTTGACCTAATAAACGAATTTGGCAAAACAGCGGGATACAAAGTCAATATCCAGAAATCAAAGGCATTTCTGTACACCAGCAATGAAACAGCAGAAGCAGAAATCAAGGAAAAAATCCCATTTGATATAGCAAAAACAAAAATAAAATACCTCAGAATAAACCTAACCAAGGAAGTAAAATATCTGTATTCAGAAAACTGCACAACACTGATGAAAGAAATCAAGGAAGACACAAACAAATGGAAACATATACCGTGTTCATGGATTGGAAGAACTAACATCATGAAAATGTCCATACTACCCAAAGAAATGTACAGATTAAATGCAATACCTACTAAAATACCAATGGATATTCACAGACATAGAACAAACAGTTCAAAAATTTATATGGAACCATAAATGACCCCGAATAGCTGCTGCAGTTTTGAGAAAGAGGAGTAAAGTAGGATGGATCACAATACCTGATATTAAACTGTATTATAAAGCCACTGTAATCAAAACAGCCTGGTACTGGCATATAAACAGGTACATGGACCAATGGAACAGAACAGAGAGCCCAGAAATAAACACAAGACTCTATGGTCAATTAATATTTCACAAAGGGGGCATAAACATAAAATGGAGTGAAAATAGCCTCTTCAACAAATGGTGTTGGGAGAACTGGACAGCTACCTGCAAACAAACAAACAAATAAATAAAAGAAACTCAAGCACCAACTTACACCTTACACAAAAATAAATTCAAGGTGGATAAAAGACTCAAATATAATCCATGACACCATTAAAGTCCTAGAGGAGAACATAGGCAGGAAAATCTCAGATATTTCACGCAGCAACATTTTTACTGACATGTCCCTTAGAGCAAGGGACATAAAGGAAAGAATAAACAAATGGAACTTCATCAAAATAAAAAGCTTCTGCATGGCTAAAGAAAACAGTATTAAAATAAAAAAGAGAACCAACTGTATGGGAAGACATATTTGCCAATGATACCTCAGACAAAGGTTTAATCTCCAAAATATATAAAGAACTTACACAGCTCCACTCTAAGAAGTCAAGCAACCCAATTAAAAAATGGGCAAAGGGCCTGAACAGACACTTCTCCAAGGAGGACATACAGAGGGCCCAGAGACACATGAAAAGATGCTCAATATCGCTAGCTATCACAGAGGTGCAAATTAAAACCACAATGAGATACCACTTCACACCAGTCAGAATGGCCATCATAAACAAAGCAACAAACAATAAGTGTTGGAGAGATTGTGGAGAAAAGGGAACCCTAGTGCAGTGTTGGTGGGGTTGCAGACTGGTACAACCACTATGGAATACAGTATGGAACTTCCTCAGAAAACTAAAAATGGAGCTGTCTTTTGACCCAGCAATTCCACTGCTGGGATTATATCCTAAGAACCCTGAAACACCAATCCAAAAGAACCTATGCACCCCAATGTTCATAGCAGCATAATTTACAATAGCCAAGTGCTGGAAGCAACCTAGTAAATGATCCATTCATTTACCTAGCCCATCAGTAAATGAATGGATCAAAAAACTATGGTACATTCACACAATGGAATTGTATGCAGCAGAAAGAAAGAAGGAGCCCCTACCCTTTGCAACAGGATGGATGGAGCTGGAAAGAATTATGCTAAGCAAAATAAACCAGGCAGTGAAAGACAAATACCATGTGATCTCACCTTTAACAGGAACCTAAACAACAAAACAAACAAACAAGCAAAATATAGTCAAAGACACTGAAATAGAGAACAGGCTGACAGTGACCAGAGGGGAGAGGAGAGGGAATTTCAGGGGAATTTCAAGGGAGAATGGGAAGGGTTTACAGGAACAAATATAAAGGACACATGGACAAAAGCTGGGCAGGGGGTGGAAATGGGAGGGAGGTGGGGAGGTATGGGTGGGTGGGCTGGAATGGGAGTAAAGGACAAAAAACTGTACTTGAACAATGATTAAAATAAAATTTAAAAAAAGAAAAAATATTGAAAATGGAACTGCCTATTGACCCAGTGATTCCAGTGCTGGGAATATACCCTAAGAATCCCAAATGACCAATTCAAAGAAGTGTGTGCAACCCTATATTCATAGCAGCACTATTTACAATAGGCAAGTGCTGGAAACCGCCTAAGTGCCCAGCAGTAGATGAATGGATTAAAGAAAGGTGGTACATTTACACAATGGAATACTATGCAGCAGAAAGAAAGAAGGAAGTCCTACCTTTAGCAACAACATGGTTGGAACTGTAGACTGTTATACTAAATGAAATAAGCCAGCTGGTGAAAAGTAAATACCATATGATCTCACTTAGAAGAGGAATCTAATGAACAAAACAAACTAACAGGGAAGATAGAACCAGAGACATGGAAACATGGAACACACTGACAGCTGCCAGAGGGGAGGGGAGAAGGAGGCAGTGGTGGAAAGAAGAGGAAGGGATTAGTCAAAGAACAAGTATGAATGACCCACGAACTTAGACAACAGTGTTGGGGTTAACTGTGGGAATGGGATGTGGGCTGGGTGGAAGAGGGCAAAAGTGAAAAATTGGGGCAACTGCAATAGAATAAGCAGTTAAAAAGATAGTATCTCCTGATATTTTTTAAAAAGATGTGTAAATCACCAATTATAAAAACAGTCATTGGGATGTAAAGTACAGCATAGGGAAAATAGTCAATATTACTGTAATAATTAATGGTATCAGGTGGGTACTACCTTTATCAGGGTATTACTTTGTGAGCTACATAAATGTCTAATCACTATGTTGTACACCTGACACTAATATAATATTGTATATCAACTGCAATTGAAAAATTAAAAATTATGTTCAAAATATTTCTGCACTCTGGATATTCTGGATATTAACTCTTCCCAGTTCTGTTTGAGCTCCAAAACTTGTTCTCCATGCTTACTTTTTATGATTTGTTTTCTGGCACTGGGTAGTTTTCTCACATACATATGCTAATCAGTACTCAACTGAAGACTCTAAGAGAACCAACACACACTACTGTGCCCTGGGCATCTAATCACCTTCTCCTTGAATTTTCAGCTCTGTCTTATTGACTCAGGGAAACTTCCGGACTGTTCAGGTTCCCCCTTGCTGTGCTGTGATCTGAAAACTCTCCAGGCAGTATGCTAAAGTAATCATAGGGCTCACTTTGTTTTCTTCTCTCTCAAGGATTGTGTCCTTTGCTGTCTGATGTCCAATGTCTGAAAACTATTGTTTTATATAATTTATCCATCCTTTTTAGTTGTTTAAGGCAAGAGGACAAACCCAGTACCTTTTACTCCATCATGATCAGAAGAGAAAGTCAATTTTCTTTGAACCATACTTTCTTCTTTTCCCCCCTCCTTTCCTGTATCTATGGGATTAATCCTTCTTTAAAATCCCTGCTTATTTCCTGTATCTCTAGGATTAATCCTTCTTTAAAATCCCTGTTTATGTCTCTGATTTTGAAGTTATCCATTATATGCCCTTTAGTTTAAAGGGACTATTTTCTACCTGTTGCCTGGACAAATAGTGAGTTTCCTTGCTGTATTTCTGGTCCTGTGGGTGAAATTTTATTACTTCCCTTTGTGTGAAAGGGTGGCTCATGGTTTAATGCATGAAACCCTGCTCCCACTATGTGACCTCATCTTCCATTTCTGTGATAGTATTAAAATTCCATTTACTAAAATGCAGGGGTTCTTAAACTTTTCATATCAGAACCTACTTATACTTAAAAATATTGTTTTGTTCTGGTAAGATGGAATAAAAAACTTCAAACTGTCTCTCCTAGTATGTACAGCTATAAAACCTGGACAGAATGTATGGAACATCTATTTTAGTACTCTAATAGAGTGGCCATCAAACCACAAGCCACCCTTTCACACAAAAAGAAGTAATAGAATTGCAGCCACAAGGCCAGAAATATTGCAAAGAAATAAAAGAGTGGATTGAGGAAGAAGACCAGATTTTATACTGTCACTGAATTATCAGTAAGTTTACCACTTTATTTTTTTTCTGGTATGACATGGTATGAATGACTCACAGAAGTCCAAAACCCAAAAGTATATGCTAAAAATTACAAAATGCTGATGGAAGAAATAAATAAAGGCCTAAATAAAGGGTGGGACATATCATGTTTCATGCACCAGAAAACTCAACATAGTAAAGATGTCAGCTATGCCAAAATTAATCTATATATTAACATGATTCCCATCAAAATCCAAGCAATACTTTTATAAATATTGACAAGTTGATATCAAAATGTATACAAAAAAACAAAGGAATGAGAATAGCTAAAACAATTTTGAAAATAATAGTCAAAGTAACCATACCTGATTTTAAAACTTACCATGAGTTTATAGAAATCAAGAAAGTGTGCTTTAGTGAAGGAATACACACATAGATCAATACAGAATACAGAGTCCAGAAACAGAACCACACTGATATGACCAGCTAATTTTTTACAGAGGTGAAAAGGCAATTCAATAGAGAAAGCATGGTCTTTTCAACAAAAGGCAATAAATAAATAAATAAATAAATAAATAAATAAATAAATAAATAAAATTAAAAAGTATATAAAAAATTAAAAAAAAACAAATGGCATTGTAACAACTGGACTTCCATGTACAAAACAAATTAACCTCAATCTTAATCTCACACCTTTTACAAATTTAACTCAAAACTACATCTAAATGTAAAACAGAAAACTATAAAACTTTTAACAGAAAATGTGGGAGAATAGCTTCATGACTTGGGATTAGGTAAAGAGTGTTTTTCACATGGCACCAAACTCATGATCCATAAAAATAAATAATAAATTGCACTCAATCAAAATCAAAACATTTTGTCCTGTGAAAGATGCTAATGAGAAAATAATAGGAAGGACTACAGACCAGAAGAAAATATTTGCAATTCCCATATCTAACAAAGGACTTGCATCCAACATATATAAACTCTCATGAATGAACAATAAGAAAATAAGAATTCCATTTAAAAATGACCAAAAGACTTGAACGATGACATCAATGAACAGGATATATGGATGAAAAGAAGCAAACAAAAAGATTTTCAACACCATTGACCACTAGGAAAATGCATATTGAAACCATGATGAAATACCACTACACACCTATTAGAATGGCCAAAATACAAAAACTGACAATGCTATCAAGGCTGTAGAGCAACTGCAACTCGTACATTGTTCTTCAGAGTGAAAAATATTACAGACACTTTGGAAAACATTTTGGAGTTTCTTATAAAGTTAAACACACACTTACCATGTGATCCAGCAATCCCATTTCTGGGTATTTACAGAAATGTTCACATAAAATCTGTACACGAATATTCATAGCAGCATTATTTGTAATAGCCCTAAAGTGGAAATAACCCAAATGTTCTTCAGCGAGTAAATGGATAAACAAACTGTAGTACTACTTGACAATAAAGAGGAATGAATTATTGATTCACTCAACAACTTGAATGAATCTCAAAGGCATTATGCTAAAGGAAAAAAAGCAAGTCTCAAAAGGTTACATATTGTATGATTCCATTTATAGGGCATTCTCATAGAGATGTAATCATAGCGATGGAGAATGGATCAGTGGTTGTGAGGGTTTGCAGGGGTGGAGAGCGGGGGAGGTATGACAAAGGTATAGCAAAGGGGAGTTTTGGGGGTAATAGAACTGTTTTTTCATTCTGGTTGTGATGAAGATTGCATGAACCTCATACAAGTGTTAAAATCCATCAAACTGTGTGACAACAAATTCAGTTTTACTTTGTTAATTTTTAAATAAAATTTTTAAAAAATTAAGCATCCTAAAGACCTTTTGTTTATTTGGATCACATCTATTAATGCTTGCCATAATAGAAGTTAAAAGTGTTAAAATTTTAAATATTAATTTGTTAATTCATTTAAAATAACAATACTGAAAACATGTTACATAAAAAACACACTTATGGCCCTAACTCGGTAGCTCAGTTGGTTAGAGCAACCTCCCAGTACACCAAGGTTGCAGGTTCTATCCTTGGTCAGGGCACATACAGGAGTCAACCAATGAATGTATTAATAAGTGGAACAACAGATCTCTCTCGCTCTCAAATCAATAAATAAAAAAAATTAAAATATATAGATGTAATGAAAATAACTATACATATGAGGTTGGTCCAGAAGATATCAAGTCATGTAATATGAAAAAATAGACTTTATTGAAGAAGATTCAACATACAAAAAACACCATACACGGGACAAAGTAGGCACCTTGGGACCTCACACAGTTCTCCCAATTGCCATCAGCTGCCCTATTGTATTTTTCTGAATCTCATTGACAGTCTGAAATCTCTTCCTTTTCAAAGGTGATTTTAGTTTTGGGAAAAGCCAGAAGTTGCAGGACAGCAGATCTAGGCTGGAGGGGTGATGAGTCACTTGGGTGAGTTGATGTTTTGCAAAAAAATTCTGCAGGAGACGTGATGCATGAGTGGATGCATTGTTGTGATGAAGCTGCCAACCACCAGTTGCCTGTGACTGCAGCCTTCTGAATAATCTGAGTAGTTTCTGTGGAGGAATGTTCAAGCTTAATGCAAAATTTGATTCAGGTTCATTGCTTTACTTGCTCAGTCATTTTGAATATGATGCCACACAGTACACATGTTCACTCAAAGGCATCTATCGCCCCCACTGATTAGTACAGTGAAATCATCATTGTTCACACAAGCACATTTCAGTTCACTCTCCTTGGCTGCCAGGTTACATTAATGTCATGCAAACCATTCTCATTATATTAACAATGGCTGTACTTTTCCCGGGCAGACCTCATGTATATGCATATATACCTGAAAATAAGCCAGAAAAGTAATCTCATTGTTTTCTATTTTTGCACATCTCTTTAATGACTAGCTTAATAGATGACAGCAATATTTGTCATATCTACTTCTGCATATCTACTATCTGTTGCAATATCATAGGTCATGTAGCTTTGAGGAAACTGTGCTGTACACTTGATAGAGAGAATGATAAATGAGAGTGATAAATTTAAATAAAATCTCAGTATTATTGTGAAACCAGTTTGACTTTGTGGACCCCCCTTTCATTATTGATGCTAGTGAATGCCAAAATCTAATAACCTCTTAGGTCATTTTTAGCTTCAACTCACTGATCTTACTTTGCCTTCCCTCTTTCTAGTACTCATGGATTTCCTTTCCATGATTCTAAACATGGCTATATATCCAGCATTTATACATCTGATATAAGATGAAGGATTTTTCACATCAGCTTCATCTACCTTATCAGCTGTAGGTCTGCTATATTCATGATGCTATGGATCTTTTCTGTTTTGTTTTCTGTGATTTCCTTGAGCCTTTTCACAATGTTTCCATTTTCTCAGTTGCAGGTTTGCTAATGTGGCCTTATAATTTATTTTTCTTTTTAATTTTCTTTTGAGAGTCATAAACTTATTTTCTTAATCTCTCACTGTCTTAAATATATTCTTTGAACCCTTGTATTTCTTTTTATTTGAAGTATGTATGTTCTTAAAATTAAATTTATTGAGAAAACATTGATTAATAACATCATATAAATTTCAGGTGTACAACACTATAACTCTTGACTGTGCTCTTTCTAAAGTGCCATCATGACACCTATAATATCTATATATCATCATAATACTTATAATACTTTCAGTGTTTCTTCTGGTAAACCTTCTTGACATGTATTCTCTTAATTTGCCTTTTGCTTACATTCCTTCATCTCTTTTCCTGATTTCCTCTTAGTTTCTACAGGTCTTGAACTGGTTGCTTTTTGCTTACCACTGACCTTTTTAAAAATACTGTAAAACAGAGCACATCCTTGACATGGTTTATTGTATCAAATACCCTGTCTCAAATTATATTGATTTATTTGTTCTAGGAAAAAAACTTTCTTCTATCTTCATAATTCCCTACCAGGGAAAGATATGGGAACAGCTTCCCACACTGGGTGACAAGGCAATAATGGGATGCATTCTCTTTAGATAATTTAAAAAGAACAAACTTAAAGTTGGTCTGCTATTTATTATCACCAAACATCAGTGATTCTAAATAATATCCTCTCCCCAGGGAATGCTCCAATTTACCTCCCCCACCTTCTCCCTCCCTGTGCTTCTGATTTATCAGGTCCATGTGATTCAAGCCATTTATGACACAATATGTTTTTGTTTTGTTTTGTTTTTAACATTTTATGATTTATACTATTAAAGTTGTCCCACTATATACCCCTTCACCCTCCTCCACCCAGCCCACATCCCATTCCCACAGTTAACCCCAACACTGTTGTCTAAGTTCGTGGGTCATTCATACTTGTTCTTTGACTAATCCCTTCCTCTTCTTTCCACCACTGCCTCCTTCTCCCCTCCCCTCTGGCAGCTGTCAGTGTGTTCCATGTTTCCATGTCTCTGGTTCTATCTTCCCTGTTAGTTTGTTTTGTTCATTAGATTCCTCTTCTAAGTGAGATCATATGGTATTTACTTTTCACCAGCTGGCTTATTTCATTTAGTATAACAGTCTACAGTTCCAACCATGTTGTTGCTAAAGGTAGGACTTCCTTCTTTCTTTCTGCTGCATAGTATTCCATTGTGTAAATGTACCACCTTTCTTTAATCCATTCATCTACTGCTGGGCACTTAGGCGGTTTCCAGCACTTGCCTATTGTAAATAGTGCTGCTATGAATATAGGGTTGCACACACTTCTTTGAATTGGTCATTTGGGATTCTTAGGGTATATTCCCAGCACTGGAATCACTGGGTCAATAGGCAGTTCCATTTTCAATATTTTTTCTTTTTTAAAATTTTATTTTAATCATTGTTCAAGTACAGTTTTCTGTCCTTTACTCCCATTCCAGCCCACCCACCCATACCTCCCCACCTCCCTCCCATTTCCACCCCCTGCCCAGCTTTTGTCCATGTGTCCTTTATATTTGTTCCTGTAAACCCTTCCCATTCTCCCTTGAAATTCCCCTGAAATTCCCTCTCCTCTCCCCTCTGGTCACTGTCAGCCTGTTCTCTATTTCAGTGTCTTTGACTATATTTTGCTTGTTTGTTTGTTTTGTTGTTTAGGTTCCTGTTAAAGGTGAGATCACATGGTATTTGTCTTTCACTGCCTGGTTTATTTTGCTTAGCATAATTCTTTCCAGCTCCATCCATCCTGTTGCAAAGGGTAGGAGCTCCTTCTTTCTTTCTGCTGCATACAATTCCATTGTGTGAATGTACCATAGTTTTTTGATCCATTCATTTACTGATGGGCTAGGTAAATGAATGGATCATTTACTAGGTTGCTTCCAGCACTTGGCTATTGTAAATTATGCTGCTATGAACATTGGGGTGCATAGGTTCTTTTGGATTGGTGTTTCAGGGTTCTTAGGATATAATCCCAGCAGTGGAATTGCTGGGTCAAAAGACAGCTCCATTTTTAGTTTTCTGAGGAAGTTCCATACTGTATTCCATAGTGGTTGTACCAGTCTGCAACCCCACCAACACTGCACTAGGGTTCCCTTTTCTCCACAATCTCTCCAACACTTATTGTTTGTTGCTTTGTTTATGATGGCCATTCTGACTGGTGTGAAGTGGTATCTCATTGTGGTTTTAATTTGCACCTCTGTGATAGCTAGCGATATTGAGCATCTTTTCATGTGTCTCTGGGCCCTCTGTATGTCCTCCTTGGAGAAGTGTCTGTTCAGGCCCTTTGCCCATTTTTTAATTGGGTTGCTTGACTTCTTAGAGTGGAGCTGTGTAAGTTCTTTATATATTTTGGAGATTAAACCTTTGTCTGAGGTATCATTGGCAAATATGTCTTCCCATACAGTTGGTTCTCTTTTTTATTTTAATACTGTTTTCTTTAGCCATGCAGAAGCTTTTTATTTTGATGAAGTTCCATTTGTTTATTCTTTCCTTTATGTCCCTTGCTCTAAGGGACATGTCAGTAAAAATGTTGCTGCGTGAAATATCTGAGATTTTCCTGCCTATGTTCTCCTCTAGGACTTTAATGGTGTCATGGATTATATTTGAGTCTTTTATCCACCTTGAATTTATTTTTGTGTAAGGTGTAAGTTGGTGCTTGAGTTTCTTTTATTTATTTGTTTGTTTGTTTGCAGGTAGCTGTCCAGTTCTCCCAACACCATTTGTTGAAGAGGCTATTTTCACTCCATTTTATGTTTATGCCCCCTTTGTGAAATATTAATTGACCATAGAGTCTTGTGTTTATTTCTGGGCTCTCTGTTCTGTTCCATTGGTCCATGTGCCTGTTCTTATGCCAGTACCAGGCTGTTTTGATTACCGTGGCCTTGTAGTACAGTTTAGTGTCAGGTATTGTGATCCATCCTACTTTACTCCTCTTTCTCAAAACTGCAGCAGCTATTCGGGGTCGTTTATGGTTCCATATAAATTTTTGAACTGTTTGTTCTATGTCTGTGAATATCCATTGGTATTTTAGTAGGTATTGCATTTAATCTGTACATTTCTTTGGGTAGTATGGACATTTTCATGATGTTAGTTCTTCCAATCCATGAACACGGTATATGTTTCCATTTGTTTGTGTCTTCCTTGATTTCTTTCATCAGTGTTGTGCAGTTTTCTGAATACAGATATTTTACTTCCTTGGTTAGGTTTATTCCGAGGTATTTTATTTTTGTTTTTGCTATATCAAATGGGATTTTTTCCTTGATTTCTGCTTCTGCTGTTTCATTGCTGGTGTACAGAAATGCCTTTGATTTCTGGATATTGACTTTGTATCCCGCTGTTTTGCCAAATTCGTTTATTAGGTCAAGCAGTTTTTTCACCAAGTCTATAGGATTTTCTATAGGCTTGGTGACACTATCATGTCATCTGCAAACAGTGACAGTTTTGTTTCCTCCTTTCTGATTTGGATGCCTTTTATTTCCTTTTCTTGTCTGATCACTGTGGCTAATACTTCCAGTACTATATTGAATAGAAGAGGTTAAAATGGACAGCCTTGTCTTGTTCCTGATATTAGTGGAAAAGATTTTAGTTTTTGCCCATTGAGTAAGATGTTGGCTGTAGGTCTCTCATATATGGCCTTTATTATGTTCAAGGATGCTCCCTCTATGCCCACTTTGCTGAGTGTTTTTATCATAAATGGGTGCTGTACCTTATCAAATGCTTTTTCTGCACCTATTGATGTGTTCATGTGATTTTTGTCTTTGCTTTTGTTTATAGGATGTATTACATTTACTGATTTGCAAATGTTGTACCATCCTTGCATCCCTGGGATGACTCCCACTTGGTCATGGTGTATGATCTTTTTAATGTATTGTTGGATGCAGTTTGCCAATATTTTGTTGAGGATTTTAGCATCTATGTTCATCAGCAATATTGGCCTGAAGTTTTCTTTCTTTGTTGTGTCTTTATCTGGTTTTGGGATTAGGATGATGCTGGCCTCATAAAAGAGCTTGGGAATCTTCCATCTTTTTGGATTTTTTGGAATAGTCTGTGAAGGATGGGTGTTAGCTCTTCCTTAAATGCTTTGTAGAATTCTCCTGTGAAACCATCTGGTCCAGGGCTATTGTGTGTTGGGAGTTTTTTTTT
>PVIA01018624.1:0-12332 GCA_004024845.1 Tonatia bakeri | reverse complement strand
TGTAAATGTACCATAGTTTTTTTTTTTTTATTTTAATCATTGTTCAAGTACAGGTTTTTCCCCTTTACTCCCATTCCATCCCACCCACACATCCCTCTCCACTTCCCTCCCATTACCACCCTCCCCCTAGTTTTGTCCATGTGTCTTTTAACTTTGTTCCTGTAAACCCTTCCCCTTTTCCCCTGAAATTCCCTCTTCTCTCACCTCTGGTCACTTTCTGCCTGTCCTCTATTTCAGTGTCCTTTACTTGTTTCTTTGTTCTGTTGTTTAGGTTCCTGTTAAAGGTGAGATCATATGGTATTTGTCTTTCACTGCCTGACTTATTTCGCTTAGCATAATGTTTTCCAGCTCCATCCATTATGTTGCAAAGGGTAGCAGCTCCTTCTTTCTTTTGGCTGCATAGAATTCCATTGTGTAAATGTACCATAGTTTTTTGATCCACTCATTTACTGATGGGCACCTAGGTTGCTGCCAACACTTGGCTATTGTAAATCGTGCTGCTATGAACATGGAGACACATAGGTTATTTTGGATTGGTGTTTCAGGGTTCTTAAGATAAAATCCTAGCAGTGGAATTGCTGGGTCAAAACGCAGATTCATTTTTAGTTCTTTGAGAAAATTCCATACTGTTTCCATAGTGGTTGTACCAGTCTGCAATCCCACCAACAGTGCACTAGGGTCCCCTTTTCTCCACAACCTCTCCAATACTTGTTGATTTGTTTATGATGGCCATTCTGACTGGTGTAAAGTGGTATCTCATTGTGGTTTTAATTTACATCTCTCTGATAGCTAGCAATATTGAATATCTTTTCATGTGTCTCTGGATCCTCTGTATGTCCTCCTTGGAGAAGTGTCTGTTCAAGTCCTTTGCCCATTTTTTAATTGGGTTGCTTGTCTTCTTAGAGTGGAGTCATGTAAGTTCTTTATACATTTTGGAGATTAAACCCTTGTTTGAGGTATCATTGGCAGATATGGTTTCCCATACAGTTGGTTCTCTTTTTATTTTGATACTGTTTTCTTTAGCTGTGCAGAAGGTTATTATTTTGATGAAATTTCATTTGTTTATTCTTTCCTTTATGTCTCTTGCTCTGGGGGGCATGTCAGTAAAAATGTCTCTGTGTGAAATATTTGAGATTTTCCTACCTATGTTCTCCTCTAGGGCTTTAATGGTTACGTGGTTTATATTTAAGTCTTTTATACACCTCGAATTTATTTTTGTGTATGATGTAAGCTGGTGCTCGAGTTTCATTTTTTTTGCACGTAGCTGTCCAGTTCTCCCAACACCATTTGTTGAAGAGACTGTTTTTAGTCCATTTTATGTTGCTGCCCCCTTTGTCAAATATTAATTGGCTCTAGAGACTTGGGCTTATTTCTGGGCTCTCTGTTCTGTTCCATTGGTCCATATGTCTGTTCTTATGCCAGTACAAGGCTGTTTTGATTACAGTGGCCTTTTAATACAGTTTGATATCAGGTATTGTGATCCCTCCTACTTTGCTTTCATTTCTCAAAATTGCAGCAGCTATTTGGGGTTGTTTATGTTTCCATATAAATGTTTGAAGTGTTTCTTCTATGTCTGTGAAATATGCCATTGGTACTTTAATAGGTATTGCATTTAATCTGTAAATTGCCTTGGGTTGTATGGACATTTTGATAATGTTAATTCTTCCAATCCATGAACACAGTATATGTTTCCATTTGTTGGTGTCTTCCTTGATTTCTTTCTTCAGTGTTCTGTAGTTTTCTGTATACAGGTCTTTTACTTCCTTGGTTAGATTTACTCCTAGGTATTTTATTTTCCTTTTTGCTATTTCAAATGGGATTCTTTTCTTGATTTCTGCTTCTGTTCTTTCATTGTTGGTATACAAAAATTCCTTTGATTTCTGGATATTGACTTTGTATCCCACTACTTTGCCAAATTCGTTTATTAGGTCAAGCAGTTTTTTGGTAGAGTCTATAGGATTTTCTACGTACACTATCATGTCACCTGGAAACAATGTCAGTTTTGTTTCCTCCTTTCCAATTTGGATGCCTTTTATTTCTTTCTGTTGTCTGATTGCTGTGGCTAAAACTTCCAATACTATATTGAATAAAAGTGGTGAAAGTGGACAACCTTGTCTCGTTCCTGATCTTAGTGGAAAAGATTTTAATTTTTGGCCATTTAGTATGATGTTGGCTGTAGGTCTCTCCTATATGACCTTTTATTATGTTGAGAAATGTTCCCTCTATTTCCACTTTGCTGAGTGTATTTATCATGAATGGGTGCTGAACTTTATCAAATACTTTTCCTGCATGTATTGATACGATTATGTGGTTTTTGTCTTTGCTTTTGTTTATATGATGTATTACATTTACTGATTTGCAAATATGTACCATCCTTGGATCCCTGGAATGAATCCCACTTGGTCATGGTGTATGATGTTTTTAATGTATTGTTGGATGTGGTTTTCCAATATTTTGTTGAGGATTTTAGCATCTACGTTCATCAGCAATATTAGCCTGAAGTTTTCTTTCTTTCTTGTGTCTTTATCGGGTTTTGGGATTAGGATGATGCTAGCTTCATAAAAATAATTTGGGAGTCATCCATGATTCTGGATTTTTTGGAATAGTCTGTGGAGAATAGGGGTTAGCTCTTCCTTAAAAGCTTTGTAGAATTCTCCCATGTAACCATCCAGACCCGGACTTTTGTGTGTCGGGAGTTTTTTGAATTTTGCTTCAATTTCTTTTGCTGTTTTTGGTCTGTTCAGGCTTTCTGCTTCTTCTTCATTGAGTTTTGGAACATTATATTTTTCTAGAAATTTGTGCATATCACCTAGGTTTTCAAATTTCTTGGCATACAGTTCTTCATAGTAATTTCTTACAATCTTTTGTATTTCTGTGGTGTCAGTTGTAATCTCTCCTCTTTCATTCCTGATTGTGTTTATCTGCATCCTTTCTCTTTTTTTCTTGATGCGTCTGCTTAAAGGCTTGTTGATTTTGTTTATCTTTTCAGAGAACCAGCTCCTGGATTCATTACTCCTTAGCATTGTGCTTTTAGTCTCTATGTCATTTAATTCTGCTCTAATCTTGATTATTTCCTTCCTTCTACTTGCTCTGGGCTGTCTTTGTTGTTGTTTCTCGAGTTCTTGTAGATCTAAGGTTAGGTTGTTTGTTTGAAATGTTTCTATCTTTTTTAGGTATGTTTGTATTGCTATGAACTTCCCTCTCAGGACTGCCTTTGCTGTGTCCCATAAGTTTTGGGTTGTTGTTAGTTCATTTTCATTTGTTTCCAGAAACTTTTTGATTTCTTCCTTTATTTAATTCTTGACCCATTCATCATTTAATAGCTTGCTATTCAATCTCCATGATTTTGAATGTTTCAGGTTTCTTCCCTTGGGGTTGATTTATAGTTTTAGTCTTTTGTGGTCAGAGAAAATGCTTGGTATGATTTCAATTTTCTTGAATTTGTTGAGGCTTGCTTTGTGTCCTGTCATATGGTCTATCTTTGAAAATGTTCCATGTGCATTTGAAAAGAATGTGTATTTTGCTTCTTTGGGATGAAGGGCTCTATATATGTCAGCTAAGTCCATTTCCTCTAGGGCATTATTCAATGCCACAATATCTTTGTTGATATTTTGTTTGGAAGATGTGTCCATTTTTGGCAGTGGGGTGTTAAAATCCCCCACTATAATTGTGTTGCTGTCAATATCTTTCTTGAAGTCCTCTAAGATTTTCTTTATGTATTTGGGTGCTCCTATGTTGGGTGCATATATATTTACAATGTTTAAGTCTTCTTGGTGGATTCTTCCCTTGAGTATTATGAAATGACTTTCTGGGTTTCTTTTTATGGCCCCTTTTTGGAAGTCTATTTTTTCTGATATGAGTATTGCTACCCTGGCTTTTTTTTTTTCCTGTCCATTTATTTGGAAAATTTGTTTCCAGCCCTTCACTTTTAGCCCGTGTATATCTTTTGTACTATGGTGGGTGTCTTGTAGGCAACGTATGTGTGGGCCATGCTTTCTTATCCATTCAGTTATTCTATGTCTTTTGATTGGAGCATTTTATCCATTTATGTTTAAGGTTATTACTGATAGGTACTTATTCATTGCCATTTTCGTACCTGTGTTCCCCTCTCTCTCTCTCTTTTCCTCCTTTTCCTTAAAGCAGGCCCTTTAGCATCTCTTGCAGAGCTGGTTTGGTGGAGGTGTATTCTTTTAGACTTCTTTTATCTGGGAAGCTTCTTATTTGGCCTTCTATCTTGGTTGAGAGCCTTGCTGGGTAAAGTAGCCTTGGTTGGAGACCTCTGGTTCTCATTACTTGGAATATTTCTTGCCATTCTCTTCTGGCTTGGAGTGTTTCCATTGAGAAGTCAGCTGATAACCTTATTGGGGCTCCCTTGTTTGTTACTTCCTGTTTCTCTCTTGCTGCTTTTAAGATTCTCTCTTTGTCTTCGTATTTGCCATTTTAATTATGATATGTCTTGAAGTGACCCTCTTTGGTTTCCTCTTGATTGGAACTCTTTGTGTTTCCTGGATTTGTGTGACTTTTTCTCTCATCAAATTAGGGAAGTTTTCCTTCATTACTTTTTCAAGTAGGTTTTCTATTCCTTGCTCTTCCTCTTCTCCTTCTGGTATCCCTATTATACGAATGTTATTACGTTTCATATTGTCTTGCATTTCTCATCACCCCTCTTCACTCTTTTTGAGCCTCTTTTCCTTCTGTTGTTCCTTCTTGGTGATTTCTTCTACTTTGCCCTCCAATTAGCTGATCCGATCTTCTGCTTCATCAGTCCTACTTTTCATTCCTTCTACTGTGTTTTTCAGTTCAGAAATTGTATTCTTCGTTTCCTGTCGGCCCTTGTTGATAGTTTCTGTTTCCTTTTTCATGTTGATATAGTTTGCAGTGAGCTCATTGTAGCTTCCCTGTAGTTTCTGGTAGCTCATTGTCAGCTCATTGACCTTCCTGATAACCATTGCTTTCAACTCAATATCTGATAGTTGAGTTGCCTCTATTTCATTTAGCATTCTTTCTGGGGCTTCCTCCTTTCCTTTCATTTGGGGATTGTTTCTTTGTCTTCTCATTGTTCGCGAGACTCTTCTTGTTAGCCTCTGTTTCTTAAATTGATCTGTTCTGGCTCCCTGGGTTTATGGTGTGAACTTCTGTGGTAGAATACCAGTGAGTTTCAGTGGTGCAGTTTCCTTGATCTCCCAAGCTCACTGGTCTTGGGCTGTCATTTAAGTAGGCTCTGTGCTTATCTTTGGGTTTTGATTGCTGTTGGGTCTTTCTTTGGTGTTTCCTTCCCACCAGCTGGTTAAATGAGGGTCACTCTGTCTACCACCTCTTGTATTTTGTTGTGCTGGTGAGGGCAGCTTTTGTTGAAGCTGGTTCTTCTGTGTGTATAAGGTTTTGAGTATTCTCTGTTGCTCTTGTTCAGTTGTCTGTACTGGGTACTGTCTCTACTGTTTAGTTGTATTTCCAGATAGGTCCTGGATTGAGGTTAGTGTGGTTTCTACTTCCTCCTTCACCTTCTTCTGTTGTTATCTGTTAGTGGTTTCTTTGTTGTTGGGTTTCCTCTTCTAGTGGGTATCCTGATGTTCACTGCTTCTACCTATACTTCTTTGTGATCCATTGGAGGGGGAAGGCAAAATGGTTTAAGACAGCAGGAGAGTATTCTATGATATTTACAGTAGCAGCCAGAAGAGAAGAGATAGGAGATCCTTTGGCTATGTATAGTATTAACCATGATTTTCCACCCAGCTAGCTGATTTTTAGAAAGGATGGAAAGAAGATAAGACTCTTGTTGTGGAAGGAAGGATTGTGAGTTGGATCTAGAAAGCAGCGAGGTTGTGGGAGGTCAGATTCTGAGGTAAGGTGAGAGTAAAGGATAGTAAGTAGATGTAGTGTGTGAGAGAATAGAGTTAACCACTACAGTAATAGAGTTCAGGAAATTTTGAAGTGGGCTAAGATCTGGGAGGGGTATTGTGAAGTGTTTACAGTTTCATGGAACAGCAATTATTTATCATAATATTAGAGCAATAATCATATGACAGAATCTATGAGATCTACATAACAAGAATAGGGAGTATAGAACCTTGAGTAGTGTGCTAATGGGACACAGGTGAGATGAAGGACAGTACATTAGCAATACACTATAAAAGAGATATCAGGGGAAACCTGTCAGGTGATACAATATACCAGCCTAGCAAAGCATAGTATACAGTAAAAAGAGGAATACAAAAATACTATTAAAAACAGATGTAAGAATAATAGAAAAAATAATAATAATACGAATATGCAATAACTTGCAGGTTCTCTAATAGCAGAGTGAAATTTGTCTCACTGTCACAGCTGTTGTGATTCCCCTTCTTTGGATTCAACTCTGGTCTTTTCATAGATCCAGGTTTTTGTCTCTCTTGTAGGTGTTTAAAAAATAAAAATAAAAAAAGCAGATGAGGGAAAGAAGAAGAGATAAATTTGGAGGAAAGAAAGGAGGAAGGAATAAAGCAAGAGAGCAGGAAAGAGGAAAAAGTAATTAAAAGAGAATAAAAATAATAAAAATTTAAAAATTAAGAATTGTTTTAAAAAATAGAATAAAATTAAAAAGTCTCTTGGTTTCAAAGTGGTCAAACCGGTTTTTCTGGTCTTGCTGGCTGCTGCAGGCTGAGGGGTGATAGGTATGGCTTTTCTTCCTTCAGAATCTATGCTAGGTCAGCAGCACACACTTTGTGGGGAGCTATGGTGGCTCCTGGGCCCTGCGACCTGGGTGGGGGAATCAGGTTTTTCTGCAGGGTTACTGCTGTGGACTGGGGTGCAGCGATGCACTCCCAGCGCAAGCGCGTGCACACCCTCAGCCAACCGCCTCACCCTTCCCAGCACTATGTGGGTGTGCAGGTCTTCTCTACAAGCACAACCTTCGGCGCAGCCTTGGGATCACTGCCCGGCTGGGTGGTAGGGAGGCTGGCAATTGCTGTAGGAGAATTCCCTAAACAGTGTCTATCTTTTCACTCCTTCCTCTTGAGAAATTCCTCCTATTCAAGCCTGCCACTCCACACCGCGGCCAGGCTGCTCCCGCAGCCCAACTCTCCAGCCAGACAGGTGACCATGGGGGTCAGGACCTGTTGTGCAACCCAACCCCATCAGTGCCCACAGACTCAGAGGGTGCTCACAGCCCTTGTGTGTTTGCTAGCAACTGGTGCCACTCAGACCCTGTTTGGCTGGGGAGGGAGCAGTTGTCTCGGCTCTCTCCCAAGGACTCTGTGACAAACCTGGCAATGGGCACTGAGCCTGGGGCTGCAGCCCCCCGACCCAGCACTAGTCCCTGGGACCCTACCATGTTGCAGCACTGCTCTCCCCAACTGGTTTTTCGGTTCTGCCACAATCCTTGGTGCCCTATTTTCGCATATGCTGAGGTGTGTTGGTTGCTTGCTCTTCCACTCCATAGATCGGCTAGGATTCTCTCCCCTGTGCAGAGGGAAGCCAAATCTACTCCTTCCTACTCTGACGCCATTTTCCTCTCCTCTGATATCTAGACATTTTTAAAAAATACATAAAAACTTCAAAAAACTGGAATTAAAATAGAATAAATGGTATTTAAGTGGCAGTGGTTTTGTGTTACATCTGTTTATAGTAATTTTAGTGGATAGTAAATTGAAGAAATCTACTTTTCAAATAGAGGAAGAATTTGGAAGCTGTGTATAGCTATATCTAAGTACATTCCATCATTATGTTTTGGCCAAAATTGGAACCATCAATAACTGGATAATGTTCCAGTTATTTTCAAAATATTCAATATATGAGAGTCACCAAGTTCTTTATTAAATCTACAGATGATACCAACTCTCTTTTTGTTCAAGTTTGCATTGTCCAACTAATTTTGAAGTAGGACATTTTCATGTATTATTTGGGATACTTTCATAACACTCAGTTAACACTAAGCTCTTTTAAACTTCAGCTTCTTTTAAAAGGAGATACCAACCTGAGGGGGGAAAGCCACCTGCTAAGCTTTCAAACTTATTTATATTGAAAAAGAAATAAATAACTTACAGTCATATGAGTGTCAGGATCAAAGCTTACTGAGGCCACTGAGATAAACGAATCCAACATTCAGTGAATGGGAAATGGAAATCCTATATAAAAGAGATTCAGAGACAGCAGAGAAAATGAGCAGCTATGGCAAAAAGGAGAAACTGCTAAACTCAGTGAAGGTAAATTGATAGTATATGTATTTCACATGTCAGAAAGGAGGCATAGTAATGGTAAGGTGATTATTGGCCAGCTTTTCAGAAAAGTAATTTCTCATAAAAGAGAATAATGACATATGAAATTGGTGAGGGTGGTTGAAAAGGAAGAAAATGGCAATACGGTATTAACAAAGCACTAAGTTAAAACATAGGAAAACAAGAAATGACAAACTGAGTATCAAACTACCATCAGACTGTTATGGGATCAGTCAGGGTCCCTCAATCATTTTACAGCTGTGCCTCAGCTCATTGTGACCCTCATGAGAAATAGTGAGCCTTCCATGACACAATCAGTGTCTTGTGGTATCTCTGATTCTTTTTCATTACATAGGTTGTGACTAAAAAACCTCTCTTTCTAGGACAGTTCCTAATTTATCAATGATAACCAATGATAGGTAAATGACAACTCCTATAAAGGTATAGTAGAATTTTGTGTTATATTTACTGTAGTAAGATCAGATACAGTTTTACTAAAATGTAGATTATAGTTCTTGAATATGAAAGAGAATTCAAAGTTGCTGTGTGTCAACAGAGTATTAACTGAATCAAGTTTTTAACCTATAAGCTTCAGGGATTTGGAGGTGTCTGGGTTCATGGATATTGGAGGTATATTGTTAAGAAGATATATTTGGTAGCGATGGCAATTACAAGTTAGCTGGTAAATGAAGACTTATTTCCCCATTATGTCACTACATATTTCCTATATCCTAAGCCATCAATTTCTGCACCTCACCATTATGTCCTTATCAATCAAGAGTTAGACAACAAGGTTCATGGGAGTCTTTAAAAAGCAAAATTGTGTGAATTACCCTTATTTTATAGCACTTTGTATTTGTTCAACTATTTTCCTATGTCTTATATAATTTGATATTCAGCATAATTTGTAGAGGAATGCTTGACAGATCATTTTTTCTTTGTTTGGTTGTTTGAAGATGTAGGCTCAGAAAAAGTTCAATGACCTGGGACTTCCAGTCAAAATGGCAGCATAGGTAAATACAGCTGACCTCCTTGCACAAACACAATAAAATTACAACTAAACTATAGAATAACCATCATTCAAGACTGTCAGAAATTGGGCTGAATGGAAATCCTAGAACTACAGAATTAAAGAAGAAATGACATTGAGACTGGTAGGAGGGATGGAGACACAGAATGGGCTGGTCCCACACCCATATATGGGAGATAAATATTGAGAGGGATACTTTAGGAGTGAGAGGTCTCATCACCACACCAGGGTCTCCAGTCCAGGGTTCAAGTACAGGAAGATATGTCACCATAACTCTGGCAATAAAAACTAGTGTGGTTTGAGGCTGTGAAAGACAGAAACTTATGGAGTCCCAGGAAGTTCCTCTTAAAAGGCCCCCACACAGACTTACTTGGACTCACTCTGTCTGAGCCCCAGTGTCAGGGTAACAGATTGAAAGGCATCAGAAACATATGAGGAAGAACTTTAGTGTCTGGCACCAGATCAAAAGCTGGAAGGCAGCTTTCTCCCAGAGATAATTGCTGGCAGGGAGTGTTATTCCTTTTCAGGTCCCTCTCCAACAGAGCCACAGAACTCGCAGCTAAGTGGAATATCTGAGACTATAAACCTGGCTCACAATGTTTGCCCTACCCAACTTTCAGGCCCACCCAAGCTGTTTCTAGTGACTTTTCCATATGAATGGCTTGCCTTGGACCATGATTCAGATATTCCTAAATTCTCTCAAGCAAGCAGCTTCTGGCTTCAGCAAGTCCTGTACCACTCAGTAAGTTGCCCCAGTCCTGGCACTAGCAGCAGTCACACTTGGTTCACAGCTTGGCCTTTCCTGGGCACTTCCAAGCCCAGCACAAATAGCAGCCACCTACAGATTGCTTGTAGCTTATGCTGTGTGACCTCAGACAGAACACAGGCAGTGGCTGACCTTGGACATACCAACAGTAATCAAGGCTCAGAGACAAGAGGAGGGTATACACAGCCTACAAGGCAGGCACATATTGAATGCACAGCTTGGGTAATAGGGAAGGCTGTTTCACTGAGCCCTGCAGGACACCAACTACATTAGGCCACTCTTTCAAGCATGGGATATGTAGCAGCTCTACTTAATACATACAAATAAATGTGAGGAGGTTGTCAAAAATGAGACAAAGAAACATGGCCCAAATGGAAGAATAAAACAAAATTCCTGAAAAAGAACTAAACAAAATATAGGTAAGCAATCTACTAGATGCAGAGTTCCAAACACTGGTTATAAGGATGCTCAGTAAACTTACTGAGGATCTCAGCAGCATAGAAAACATCCAGGCAGAAACAAAGGATTCATTAGTTGAAATAAAGAACAATTTACAAGGAATCAACAATAGAGTGGAAGAAGCCAAGAATCAAATCAGTGATTCGAAACATAAGAAAGCAAAAAAAACAACCAATCAGAACAACAAAACAAATAAGCAAGCAAAATATAACCAGAAACATTGAAATTAAGAACAAACTGTTAGTAACCAGAGGGGAGGTAGGAGGGGATGATGTGGTGAAATGGGGGAAGGGTTTATAGGAACATGTATACAAGACACATGGAGAAAACCAAAGGGGTGTAGGATCAAGGTTGAGAAGTGGGGATTGCTGGGATGGGGGGAGTGGTGGGGAAAAATGGAGACACTGTACTTCAACAACAACAAAAAGTGTGAAATGGAAAAAGAACAGCAAAAAGAAAAAAAGAATAAAAAAATGAAGATAGTGTAAGGAGCCCCTGGGACAACTTCACGCATACCAACATTCCCATCATGGAGTTGCTGGAAGGAGAATAGAAAAACAAAGAAATTGGAAACTTATTTGAAAAAAATAATGAAAGAAAACTTCTCTAACTTGGTGAAGAAAATAGACATACAATTTCAGGAAGCACAGAGAGTCCTAAACAAGATGAACCCAAAGAAACCCACACCAAGGCACAACATAATTAATATGCAAAAGGTTAAAGACAAAGAAAGAATCTTAAATACAGCAAGAAAAAAGCAGTTAGTTACGTACAAGGGATCTCCTATAAACTGTCAGCTGATTTCTCAAAAGAAACTTTTCAGGCTAGAGGATATTGGCTATTAAAAGTGATAAAGACTAAGGACCTACAACCAATATTAGTCTAGCCAGCAAAGCTATCATTTAGAATTGTAGGACAGATAAAGATCTTCCCAGACCAGAAAGAGCTATTTGAGTTAATTATGACCAAACCAGTGTCATGTGAAATGTTAAAGGGTTCTTTTTAAGAAGAAGATGAAAACCATGAACAATAAAATGGCAATAAATACATATCTATTAACAACTGAGTCTGAAAAAACAAAACAAGCGAACAAGCATAACAGAAACAGAATCACAGATACAGAAAATGTTTTGATGGTTGCCACATGGGATGGGGCCAGGAAATGGGTGAAAAAGATGAAGGGATTAAGAAACACAAATTGGTAATTACAGAATGCTCATGGGGATATAAAGTATAGGGAATAGAGTATCCAAAGAACATATATGTATGACCCATGGACATGGACTACAGTGTGGGAATTGCTTGAGGCAATGAGAGGTGGGCTGGGTGGAGGGTAGAAAAGGGAGAAATTGGGACAATTGTAATATCATAATCAATAAAATATAAAAGAGAAATTTTTTAAAAAATTTAAATTTTAAAATTTAAAATACAAAAATGTTCAATGACTTAAGTAAAGTTGTATAAGTAGTGAGTGGCAGCAATTGGACTACATTCCATGTTTCCAATGTCTAGTGCTAGGGTCTTCCTGACATAACATGTTTTCAATTCTAAACTCTTGCTACCTTGATTCTTCATTTATTACATTTATTTACTCTCATACTCTTTCTATGTTTCCTATTGGTAAGAAAAAAGTCATAGTGTAATTTTTTTAAAGAGCTTGGGAATCCCTTGTGAGGTGAGGTTATTACAATTCAAAATTGAATTTATGGCTAAAACTAGATAAGATGGGTAAATTACACTATTCACATACATTCTTATCCCTATTTATGGGTTTTTGATCTTTTGGTCATCCTTTTCCACTTTGTCTCCTTGTTGTGGTATGTGTATGTGTATATATGAAAGAGAAGAGGCAGAGAAAGGCTTTTTACCTTAGGTAATTAGGAGA
>PVIA01018623.1:0-12330 GCA_004024845.1 Tonatia bakeri | reverse complement strand
CAATTCTGTGAGCTTCCTGATCAACAGTGCTTTGAACTGTGCATCTGGTAATTCGGCAATTTCTTGGTCACTTAAAAAAATTGGTTCTGGGGCTTTCAAATATGTTTGAGCCATCTTTTTAATTTTCCTTTGGTTCGGATGCGGCTGTTTCGTAAGGGCGGCGGAGCCTTAGGTGTTCACGGGGCGGGGCACCCCAGTCACTGGGTTGTGACATTGTATGTGGGGGCAGGGTCTGAGAGGGAACAATGGCGCCTGCTCCGCTCTCTCTAGGACTTCCGTCCCTCCACTGCCTCCCACAAGCAAACTGGGCCCTTGCTGTGCTGGCTCCTGGGCGGTGGGCTGGTGTACTTTCTCGGACTCTGTGGGTTTCCCCGAGAAGTCTTCTGTGAGAGTCTCCCGGCCTCAGTTCCCAGACTGGGCTCTTAAGCTTTGAAACGCGGCGGCGCTGCCCATTTTTCACTTAGTTCGTGCGGAAACGTGTGGCTGCGGACGGCCAGCTGCCCTGCACCCCTCACTGGGTCTGCTAGTCGGCTCCGCGCTTCCGCGCCCAGCGTCCGCCACCGGTCTGTCCGCTGCTGTCTGTGCCCTGCGCGCCCGCGCCTGCCAGCCAGCGCCTCTGGACCCCACTTCGCAGGTCTCCCGACTCCGCCGCTCCTTACCGGTCTGGATGTACTGGAGCCCGACTTCTGTTCAATTAATTTCCCTCTGTTCTGGTTGTTAATTGTTTCTCGATCTTTGTTGTTTTCAGTCTTGGTTGTGCGAGGAAGCACAGTGCGACTGCCTATGCCTCCATCTTGGCCGGAACTCCGAGTCTATAGGATTTTCTACGTACACTATCATGTCATCTGCAAACAATGACAGTTTTGTTTCCTCCTTTCTGACTTGGATGCCTTTTATTTCCTTTTCTTGTCTGATTGCTGTGGCTAAAACTTCCAATACTATATTGAATAAAAGTGGTGAAAGTGGACAACCTTGTCTTGTTCCTGATCTTAGTGGAAAAGATTTTAGTTTTTGCCCATTGAGTATGAAGTTGGCTGTAGGACTCTCATATATGGCCTTTATTATGTTGAAGAATGTTCCCTCTATTCCCACTTTGGTGAGTGTTTGTATCATAAATGGGTGCTGTACCTTATGAGATGCTTTTTCTGCATCTATTGATATGATCATGTAATTTTTGTATTTGCTTTTGTTTATGTGATGTATTACATTCACTGATTTGTGAATATTGAACCATCCTTGCATCCCTAGGATGAAAGTCACTTGGTTGTGGTGGATGATCTTTTTAATGTATTGTTGGATTCAGTTTGCCAGTATTTTGTTGAGGATTTTAGTGTCAATGTTCATCAGAGATATTGGCCTGAAGTTTTCTTTCTTCATTGTGTTCTTATCTAGTTTTGGAATTAGGATGATGTTGGCCTCATAAAAAGAGTTTGGGAGTCTTCCATCTTTTTGAATTTTTTGAAATAGTCTCTGCAGGAGAGGGATTAGCTCTTCCTTAAATGCTTTGTAGAATTCTCCAGTGAAACCATCTGGTCCAGGGCTTTTGTGTGTTGGGAGTTTTTTCATTACTGCTTCAATTTCTTTTGCTGTTATTGTTTTATTCAGGTTTTCTGCTTCTTTTTCATTAAGTTTTGGAAGATTATATTTTTCTGCACATTTGTCCATTTCATCTAGGTTTTCAAATTTCTTAGCATACAGTTCTTCATAGTAATTTCTTACAATTCTTTGTATTTCTGTGGTATCAGTTTCATCTGACACCATTTCATCTCTCCTCTTTCATTTCTTATTGTGTTTATTTGGGTCCTCTTTCTTTTTTTCTTGATGAGTCTGCTTAAAGGCTTGTCAATTTTGTTTATCTTTTCAAAGAACCAGCTCCTGGATTCATTGATCCTTAGAATTGTGCTTTTAGTCTCTATGTCATTTAATTCTGTTCTGATCTTGGTTATTTCCTTCCTTCTACTTGTTCTGGGCTGTCTTTGTTGTTGCTCCTCTAGTTCTTGTAGGTGTAGGGTTAGGTTGTTTGTTTGAAATATTTCTATCTTTTTTAGATATGCCTGTATTGCTGTGAACTTCCCTCTCAATACTGCCTTTGCTGTGTCCCATAAATTTTGGGTTGTTGTGAGTTCATTTTCATTTGTTTCCAGAAACCTTTTGATTTCTTCCATAATTTCATTCTTGACCCATTCATTGTTTAACAGCATGCTGTTGAATCTCCATGATTTTGAGTGTTTTGGGTTTTTTTCCTTGGGGTTTGTTTCTAGTTTCAGTGCTTTGTGATCCAAGAAAATGCTTGGTATGATTTCAATTTTCTTGAAATTGTTGAGGCTTGTTTTGTGTCCTATCATGTGGTCTATCTTTGAAAATGTTCCATGTACATTTGAAAAGAATGTGTATTTAGCTTCTTTGGGATGGAGGGCTCTGTACATATCAGTTAAGTCCATTTCATCTAGGGTATTGTTCAATGCCACGATATGTTTGTTGATATTTTGTTTGAAAGATCTGTCCATTTTTGAGAGTGGGGTGTTAAAATCCCCCACTATAATTGTGTTGCTGTCAATATCTTTCTTCAAGTCCTCTAGGATTTTCTTTATGTATTTGGGTGCACCTATGTTGGGTGCATATATATTTACAATATTGATGTCTTCTTGGTGGATTCTTCCCTTGAGTATTATGAAGTGACCTTCTGGGTTTCTCTTTATGGTCCTTTTTTGGAAGTCTATTTTGTCTGAAATGAGTATTGCTATCCTGGCTTTTCTCTCCTGTCCATTGGCTTGGAAAATTTGTTTGTAGCCCTTCACTTTCAGCCTGTGTAGGTCTTTTGTCCTGAGGTGGGTCTCTTGTAGGCAGCATATGTGTGGGTCATGTTTTCTTATCCATTCAGCTATTCTATGTCTTTTGATTGGAGCATTTAATCGATTCACATTTAAGTTAATTATTGATAGGTACTTATTCATTGTCATGTGTGTGTGTGTGTGTTCCTCTCCCTTTCTCTTTTCCTTTATTTCCTTAAAGCAGTCTCTTTAGCATCTCCTGCAGAGCTGGTTTCATGGAGGTGTATTCTTTTAGACGTCTTTTGTCTGGGAAGCTTCTTATTTGGCCTTCTATCTTGATTGAGAGCCTTGCTGGGTAAAGTAGCCTTTGTTGTAGACCTCTGGTTCTCACTACTTGGCATATTTCTTGCCATTCTCTTCTGGCTTGAAGTGTTTCCATTGAGAAGTCAACTGTTAGCCTTATTGGGGCTCCCTTGTGTGTTACTTCCTGTTTCTCCCTTGTTGCCTTTAAAATTCTCTCTTTGTCTTGAAATTTTGCCATTTTAATTATGATGTGTCTTTAGGTGGGCCTCTTTGAGTTCCTTTTGATTAGGAACTCTCTGTGTTCCCTGGATTTGTGTGACTTTTTCTCTCATCAAATTAGGGAAGTTTTTCATCATTAGTTTTTCAAGTAGGTTTTCTGTGCCTTGCTCATCTTCTTTCCCTTCTGGTATCCCTATTATACGGATATTATTATGTTTCATATTGTCTTGCATTTTTCTTAATCCTTCTTCTTTTTTAGTGAGCCTCTTTTTCTTTTCTTGTTCTTTCTGCGTGTTTTTTCTACTTTGTCCTCCAATTCGCTGATCCGATCTGCTGCTTCATCGATCTTGCTTTTCATTCCTTCTACTTTGTTCTTCAGTTCAGAAATTGTATTCTTCATTTCCTCTTGGCTGTTGTTCATAGTTTCTATTTCCTTTTTCATATTGATATAATTTGCATTTAGATCATTGTAGCTTCCCTGTAGTTTCTGGAAGCTCATTTTGAGCTCATTGAGCTTCCTTATACTCACTATTTTGAACTCAATATCTCATAGTTGGGTTGCCTCTATTTTATTTAGCATTCCTTCTGAGGCTTCCTCCTTTCCCTTCATTTGCGGATTGTTTCTTTGTCTTCTCATTGTTTGTGAGACTCTTCTTATTAGCCTCTGTTTCTTAAATTGATGTGTTCTGGTTCCCTGTGTTTATGGTGTGAACTTCTGTGGTAGAATACCTGTGAGATTCAGTGGTGTAGTCACTTTCGGGTATCCTGGTTCTCACAGCCTCCCCCTTCTCTTTTTTGTGATCATTTGGAAGAGTAAGGCAAAATGGGTTAAGACAGCAAGCCAGTATTCTATGATATTTACAGTAGCAGCCAGTAAAGAAGAGATAGGAGATCCTTTGGCTATGTATAGTGTTAACTGTGATCTTACACCCTACTATCTATGTTTTAGAAAGTATGGAAAGAAGATAAGACTCTTATTGGGGAGAAAAGGGGTGTTACTTGGATCTAGAAAGCTGTGAGGCTGTAGGAGGTCAGATTCTGAGTTAGGGTGGAAATAAAGAATACTAAATAGGATTAGTGTATAAAAGAATAGAGATAACTCATACATTAATAGAGTTTAGGAAATTGCAAAGTGGGCTGAGATCTGAGAGGGGTGTTAAGTTGTATTTAAAAGTGCATGGGATAGGTCTTATTTACAGTAATATTGAAGCAAGTATCTTGTGGCAGATTTTATGAGATCTAGATAACAAGAATAAGGAGTATAGTATCTTGAGTGGTGTACTAATGGAACCCAAGTGAGGGACAGTAAATTATCAACACACTGTGAATGAGATTACAGGGGAACCTATCAAACGACAGTATAACCAGCCAAGCAAAGAAGATTATACAGAAAGAAAGAAAAACAAAATGCTGTTAAAATAAAAAATGTCAGAAAATAGAGAAAAAGATAACATAAATTTGCAGTAATTTGCAGGCAAAAAAAAGCAGAAGATGGATTGCAGGAGAGACGGATTTGGAGTGGAAGTAATAGCACTAGGATGAAAGGAAGAGAAATATAAGGAATTGAGAGATATAAAAATAATAAGAGTTAAAACATAAAAAGTTGCTTAATAAACAAAAACAAGATAAAATCAAATCAAGCAATAGCAGGGGGATAAGGGAAGAAAAAACAAGCAAACAAAAAACACTCTTGTTGGTTTCTAACTGGCCAAACCAGTTTTTTTGCTTTTGCTGGCTTCAGCAGGATGAGGGGTGGTAAGAATGCTTTTCACCCTTCTCAGTCAGAACTCAGTCAGTCTCTCGGGTACTGTCCCCAGCGCTGGCCACCTGCTTTACCCAGAAAAGATCGCTGCCTTGGGATCAGGGCACAAGCTCCAGAGATCACAAGGGGTCCCGCCCCTCCCCCAACTTCATCACACTGCATGCTCTACTTCTGTGAAGCACCGGCCTCTTCTCAGGGTTCCTGGTGCACACTCCGGGGATTGGGAGGGGTCACACACTTCCCTTCACCACCGCTGTAGGCCCCAGGAACCCACAAAGCACTGCGTCTTTTCTAGGTTCACCGTTTGAAAGTCAGGTATCCTGGTGGGGCGCGTGCACGCAGGAGATCACCCCCGCAGGCTCCAAAAGCCCTTCCCTTGTTCATGACACTCACTGGGTTGGGAGTGCAGGCGCACAGCAAGGCCTCCCTTGGTCCGGCAGACTGGCATACTCACTCTTCCCGGGCTGTGTGCGGGTGCCCACAACCCCTGCACAACTGTCTCTCCTTCCTCGCTGTCCACTCTGCACCTTCAAGCAACAAGGCCTCCACCGCTGCTTCTCAATCCTTGTTGTCTGGGGAGGGAGCGGTGACTCTGCTCTCCTGGGTGCCCTGAGACAGACCCAGGAGCACTGGGCCTGGTCTCTGCGCCTATCCCAGGGCCCTTATTATCCTGAAGCTGTCCTCTTACCATCCTTTTATTCAATGTCTGCTATCATTTTTGATGTCCTATTTTCATAAATGTTGCAGTATCGGTGGTCTCCTGCTCTGTTCCTCCTCAGATTGGCCAAAGTCTCCCCCATGCACTGGGGAAGGGGATCATGATTCCTCCAACAAAGCCGCCATCTTCCTGACTCCTGACTATTTTTTAATCTGAGTATGGAACCAACAAAGCTGCTGAAGAGGTCTTAGAATCTTAGAGCTTTATGACTCCAAAAGTTTCTTAATGTCCTTTTTTACAATATTAAACAGAACATCTTTTTTTTTTTGTATCAAAATATATTGTGGAGGGTCATTATGAAAAAGTTTTGCAAAGCACAATTACCCAGGCTGCATACTCCACACGTGGGTATGTGTTCACATGCCCTGCTATACTCAGCTACAGCCCCTCAGCACCTTTCCAGGAAGCTCATGGCCTTGAAGAGCTTGGAAAAGAGACTGGAGGGATCAGAGTCTCAGAACTGGCATGGGGCAGGCCTGAGGCCATCCAGGCAAATCAGAACCACAGCAGAGCGGAGTCCTCCAATCCAGGCCCATGCACCTTACACAGGGGTCCTGAGCTGATCTGTGGACATCTCCTCACACTGACCTTTTTTCTCAGCTCCTTTGCCTGAGGAAAATTTTCCTGGACACTCAAGGGTATTGCTGTTATTAGCCAGCCCCACATTTTAGATGTTAAGAAACTTCCTTGCTCTGATGTTAATGTGAATCCAGTCAGAATTAAATCTTAGGCATGAATAAGCTGTGATCCTTTTGTCTTTTATTAATTTCTTAATATTTATTCTACAAAGAAAGTATTGAAGCTTGAAGCATCCTTCCTCATTAATAATAAATTTTCCCTTTAACACTAAAACATAAGTGAAGACCTGATTAAATATTCCAGATTTTGCCCTGGCTGGCATAGCTCAGTGGATTGAGCGCGGGCTGCGAACCAGGCATCGCAGGTTCGATTCCCAGTCAGGGCACATGCCTAGGTTGCAGGCCATGTCCCTCAGCAACCGCACATTGATGTTTCTCTCTCTCTCTCTCTCTCTCCCTCTCCCTTCCCTGTCTAAAAATAAATAAATAAAATCTTTAAAAAAATATTCCAGATTTTTGTAATAAGGAAAGACCATTTATAACTCTATGTGGCTATATGTTCTTGTGTAAATGGTTGTCATCTCGATTAAATTGTTCATAACCATTTGGAATGTAGAAGCTTTGGCAAAATTGGGCAGTCATGTATCAGAGCCTGCATAAACAACATTAGATGATCTGTTTGTGTGGGTATTGGTAAAGGAGCCAACTTAAATACTTGATCATGTGTTATTTTCAGTACATTTCTGAGACATCATTAAATGAATTACTTCAAGCTCTGCTTCTACTCAAGTGCTTGGTCTGTCATCATTTAATTGATGAAACCTGGGGCAGAAATAAAGGCTACCAAAGTAAAGTTGAGTTAAATTTGTGGGTCAGTGTACTGTCTTGAAACAAAACAGCAGTATTAGTAACATCCCATCATTCATTTCTCTTGCCAAGAGAACCACCAAATAAGTGATGTGCAATGATCTCACCTCAATTCTAGAGCCATTCCAAAGGAAGGTGCCAGAGTCAGGACCAGAAACACAGGCTGCTTAACCCACACCATCTGCAATGGCCTTGTTCCTTCCAGGACAACTTTGAAGAGTTGTAGTGGAATCCAACCCATGCATAACAGCTGGCTTGGCCTATAGTGAGCAGTGCAACTCACTTTCTTTTAACAGGAAGTTCCTGTAAACTACACTGAGTGCCTGTGGTACAGTAGGCCCTGTACATGGCAACAGGGATATGCAGATGGATACAACATGGCACCATCTGAGTTTAGCAACAGTGGTAGGGCAGAGGTATAGACAAGCAGAACAGTACTAAGTATAATAGAAAGTGTACCACAGGAGGTATGGACAGGGTGCTTTGAGTGCATGATAAGGAAGCAGCTAACTCAGGCTAGAAGGTGATAGCAGCAAAATCTGGGGTTAGGCAAAGCTTTTGGGAGGTAGTGATACCTGGGCTGAGTCTTCTGTGAAAATTAAACTTTAGCATTTTTCTTATTTTCAGAGGATTACTACTTCTAAAAAGCAATAATAAATCCCTGTAATATCACCACCAAAGATAATCACTGCTTATATTTGAAGTATATACTTTGTCTACCTTCTATCTATGTCTATACAAAAATACTTTAAAAATGTTCTTAAAGAGTGAGCGACTGATTTATTGTGTCCTTTAAAAAAAAATCTAACCACACACAATAAATGTTTTTTTGTGTCATTAAATATTCTTCTACTTAATATTGTATTATATGGATACCCTAATTTACTTACCCAATTCTCTGGTATGGGAATTTAAGTTGTAAAATTTTGAACAATTATTAACTCCGATGAACATCTTTACACTTAATTTTTGGCATATTTATAATTATTTCCTTACCATAGATTTCTAGAATGAAAATTTATGGGTCAGATGTTTTAAGGCTAAACAAAAACAAGTAGTGTGTCAGAGCTCTTATTTTCTCCCACTCTTGTTCATACCAAGTTATTTCAAAGTATTAGCCACATAAAAATATCTCTGCCTCCAAGACAGCCCTCCAATGATCCTCACTGATAGTCACACCTTTGGGTGATCCCCTGTCATAACAAATAGGGCTATTCTGTAAGATCAATGGGATGTTGTAGAAGTGACTGTTATATACTCATTTAAAAATAATTGGATTACATTAAATTAACTTTTTGGATATATTTTCTTTTTTAACTGTATTGAAATACAATTAACAAGTAAAAATTACATATATTTAAGGGATACAATTTGATGTTTTGATTTATGTATACATTGTGAGTATATCACCACAAGCAAGCTAATTAACACCTCCATCATCTCACATAAGTAGCTTATGCATGTATGCAGTGAGATCATTTAGGATCCACCCTCTTAGCAAATTTCAAATATACACAATAATATTGTTAAGTATAGCCACATTGCTATAGTTAAAAATATAATTAGAACTCTAGAACTTGTTAATCTCACAATACTGAAACTATATTTTGACCCAACATCTCCCCATTTATCCCCCTACCTCCCAGCTGCTGGCAACCACTATTCTAGTCTCTGATTCTATAAGTTCATCTATTTTAGATTCCCCATATAAGTGAGATCGTGCAGTATTTGTCTTTCTGTGTTTGTTTTATTTCACTTAACATAGTGTCCTCCAGGTTCATCCATGTTGTTGCAAATGGCAGGATCCCCATCTTTTTCAAGGCTGCATAATATTACATATATATATATATACACACACACACACATATGTATATATATGTATATATGTATATATACATATATATATATATATAGTATGCACTTCTGAGACTAGGTTATAAACAGCATTGCCACTTATTCTTTGCTCTCTTTGCTTACTTGTTCTGGGAGAAGCCAACACCACATCATGGGGACACTCAAGCAAAACTATAAGGTTCCATATGGTATAAAACTAAGGATTCCTGCCAACTATCCGCACAAACTTGTCAGTCATGTGAGTGAATTACCTTGGGTCCTCCAGTTTTACTTGAGCTTTAAGATAACTACAGTCCCAGCAGGAATCTTGACAGAGAGACTCTGAGCCAGAACCATCTAGGTGAGCTACTCCCAAACTCTTGACCCATAGAAACAATGAAGTTGGAGGACTGGTGGGAGAGAGACCAACATGGACTGACTGCTGCTGGGTTGTGAAGGTGGAGGAAGGATGAGTGAGAAGCAGCAGGGGTTGAATAATGGAAGTGGGAGTTTCCATGTATCTTAGAATTCAAGGAGATATTTTTCTCTGAGTTTTCATAAAATAAAGGCAGTGCAATGGATTTTTCAGATAATAGACTAAATGTTATTATTTCTTGCAAGAGAGTGGCTAATGAGATTAGACACTCTGAGCTTTCACTCTGTGCTAAGTGATATGTGAATTGATGCTCATTTTTACCCTCACAGTATCCTGGGAGATATGGCTTATTTAAAAAAATGAAGAAATTAGTGGTCAGAGAAGAAGTCAAGCAGCTTGTCCAAGGTCACACAGTCAATGTCACAGAGCGGAGGTTGGGCCAAGATATGGCTGACTCTAAATATCCCTGCCCAGCTTTTTAGCTATAGTGCTTCTGGGAGCACTCAGAAGTATGAAAGAGCCAGAGGTAGTAGCAGCACTGAACTTAACACTTAAACAATAGTTAAAATGGTAAACTTTATATAATGTGAGTTTTACCACAATTAAAAAAAAAGAAGAAAAGTGGGTAACAGACTGATCTGCAGATCTCAGAGAAAGAAAACTATATGAACATCAAATAAGAAATTTGATCTTTCATTTTATTATTAAAAGACAAAGCTCAGAATATGTCCAAGTTATTGTAATTTCAATCACATTTTGTAATGGCTGAGTCATCTGTGTTTAATTTCTTCTTCCTGTATTCTCTTTTAGTTTTGAAATGGATTTAAAGTGCACTTGGACAGATGAAAGAATCTGTTTCAGTTGAACTCACTGTAAGACCTCATGGATACCAGGAATGGATGAGGGCAGTGAAGAGGACATGGGGGAGGGAGGAAAACCATTGAGAAATGTGGCCAGGGGTACCACTCACTTGCCATCAGAGCCAGATCTTGTGTTGGTTCCTGCCCTGTGTCTTAGTCCTTGAGAAAGGATACTGCTTTTGCCATCTTCCCCATGGCCTCTGCCTGAGGCTTCTGGCACTTTATAAGAACAAGGTTGTGACCTCAACTGAACCACCAATGTGTGAATTTGGACCAGCCCCTTGTGGAATTGCTTCTGGGGTCCCCTGTGGCCCTGTCAATCCATAGATCTGAGTCTCAAAGTCTCTTACCAGTAAGAAGTCCTGCAATATGGGAATGGTGCTTTTTCCAGGGACCCGATTACATGCTTGACAAGTGTTGTGAGTTAAATTGTGTCCCCCCTCAAAAGATATGTTGAAATCCAAATTCTCAGTACCTAAGAATGTGATCTTATTTGAAATAGAGTTTTTATAGAGGTAATCAAATTAAAATGAAGTCATTAGTGTGGGCACTAATCCAATAAAAGGGGGAAATCGGACACAGGTATGCACACAAGTAATAGATCACCAGTGTGAACGTGGGGAGCAGACAGTCATCTACAAACCAAGAATAGAGGTCTGGAACAGGTCCCTCCCTCACAGCCCTCAGAAAGAAACAACCCTGTCCAAACCTTAATCTTGAACTTCTCACATCCAGAACCAAGACAAAAGACTTCTATTGTTTAAACCATGCAGTTTGTGGTCTTTTCTTTAAAAAAGAAAAATGTATAACAGCCCAGAAAACTAATATAGCAGATAAAGCAGATTTTCCCAAAAATTCCTTCACTGGGAGCTGGCATATGGATGTTCTTAGTTACTGCACCTCTCCCCCCAGAATTTCTTTCACCTTCACCTCTGAGCCCCGCGCTGAGCAGGCATTAGAAGCTGCAAGGAGGAAGTCATTCTATAGAGGAGGCTTCAATATGCAAGGTTAGTCCTGTCTTCCTAACAGGCAGGTTCTACAAATGGAAAGAGAGAGAGAAGACTGGTAATAAAGTCTCTTTATCAGAGGGCTTTAAGCACCTTTCTTGCAACAGGGACTGCATCAAGTGCCCTCACCTCAGTGATTCATCAGCTGTGCCTGCCTGAGAGGGTAACTTTTCTGATTTACACAATCTTCTTGTCACTTACAAAAGGTTGTAAAATTTAGTGCTGAGATGTAGGGTCTATTCTAAGGAACTAAAATGCTCAAAAATTATTCATATGAACTCTCAATGCTCCTTAATTAGTATCACATAGAGCTATTGCTAAGGTTTTAGTAAGTCAATCAACAGCCTTTCACCTCCTCTCAGTTCATTATTCCATGCAGTTAGAGTGCCTATTATAGGAAATATATACTGTCATCAACAGCTTAAACATAAAATGATGTTCTGTATATAGTTGGTGAAAGCACCACTACTCATATCATCACAATTTTTCAACTAGGGCCAAGAAAATTGGTGCCTGATTATTCTCTTCAGCCCCTTCAGTTAAGGAGCCCTTTCCAATCCAGTGTCTAAAGACTTGGTCAAAATAGGTTTTTGTCTAAAAAGATGATCCTGGCAAATGAGATGAAGAACTGTTTAAAGTGGGTTAGAGGACAAGATTCATTTCACCAAAGGACAGTGTCTGCTTTCAAGATCCTTTTGGTTTAATTTCTCTCTAGGAAGTCTCGCTGTCTGAATGTGTACAAAATTTGTGGAAATTGTTGTACCAAAGATGTGATATTGAAAATTAAATCAAACATGTTGACTTTCTACTGTGATCCTGGTATTTTATCATAAAACTTTTTATCTACACTTTTATTGTTGTTCAAGTACAGTTGTCTCCATTTTCCCCCACCATCCCCCCCACCCCAGCCATCCCCACCTCCCACCCTCAATCCTATCGCCTTTTGTTTTGTTCAAGTGTCCTTTATACATGTTCCTGAAAACCCCTCTCCACCCCCCCCATTATCCCTTCCCACCTCTGCTCTGGTTACTGTCAG
>PVIA01018622.1:0-12331 GCA_004024845.1 Tonatia bakeri | reverse complement strand
CCACCCTGACGAGGTCTGGTAGGAACTTCCTGCTCCCTGGAGGCCCCTGCCTGTGGCCGCAGGTGCGGGAGGCCCAGCCCTGGGCCCTCAGGAGGGCGTCGTGGTCAGCCAGGCCTCAGAGCTTTGCAGGAGGCCCCTGCACAGTGCCCTCCCCCTCCCGGCTGGGCTCTGTGTGGGAGGTGTCCTCAGGCCACCGCTGCGTGTTTGGGTGTGTTTGCGTGGGTCTGCCTGTGCCACGTGAGGGAGTGCGTGTGGTGAGTGCAGGCAGAGTCTGACATGTGGGGCCCCCATGGCTTCCGTCAGGCTCGCGCCCCACACCCCAACACATGTAGATGCCGAACGGAAGTATTCGTGTATCACACATGGGATGGAGTTTGCCCAGTGCCACATGGTGAGGGAGGTGTGGGACCAGCCCCCTGATGTCCCCCTGCACCTTGGTGGCGGGACCAACTGGTGCAGGTGAGATGGTGGGCATGGTCACCTTAGGTCTCACCTGGCACGTCCATCAGGCAGCTGTTTACAGAGCACCCACTGTGCGCGGGCCCTGGAGCTGGTGACAACCCTGCTCGGGTGAGCTGGGGTCCGGTGAGCTGTGGGTAAGAGAAAATGAAGGACAGCTCGTGACAGGCTGAGGGTGCCCTGAGACGGGGTGCAGGACAGAAGGGGTGCAGGGACACAGCAGGGGAACGGCCTCTGGGAGCCACGGGCAGAGGGAGAGGACAGCTCTAGAGAGAGGAGGCGGGGCATCTGTGTGTCCTCACAGCCCTCCAGGAACTGCCCCTCGGTCGTCTGCTTGGCTCTGGGCGAGTGCGTGGCCGTGACCCTGACGTGCGTTTTGACCTCCTGTGTGGGCACCTGGCTCTGAGAATTGGACACGGAGCGGGTGCCCAGCGAGTCTGGGCTCAGGCGTCTGCGGCCGAGACAAAGGCCCATGGTGCTCCGCAGAGTGGCTGTGTGGATTGAGTGAGATCACGGCCTGCCTGCCTGCATCCCTCATTCTGTTTGTTGACGCCCGGGGAGCTGGGTGTTGGGGAGCAGGGCGCACTCACCTGGCAGCCCCTGCCCCTCAGATGGCACCCAGCCAGGCTTGCAGCAATGGCCTGGACCACCCTGCAGACTCTGGCTTCCCCCTCAGCAGAGCCCAGGGTCAGGGTGCTGCTCCACAGCCCATCTGCAGCTGGAGACCAGGGCCCAGCTGGGCTGAGTGGCACCTGCCGGGGCTGCAGGGAGTTAGGGGCCGCTCCCAGAACCCAGCCCAGGGCTCCTCAGGGCCTTGGAGCGCTCCACTCCCCACCTATGAGGGGCTGGGCCCTGGAGCCTGGGGAGGGGTCTGTGCCCCCCAGCGCCTGCCTTCTGAAGCAGCTGGAGGCAAGCCCAGCCCAGAGGTGGGGCGGTCTGGCTTTTATCCCCCGCTGGGAGGGACTGCAGATAAGGCTTCAAAGACAGCTGCTGGAGCACCTTTAAAAGCCCGGCCTGTCCTGCCGCTGTTTGTGTTACGGGATTGATAGATGGTGGTGCGGGCCACAGCCAGGTTAGGCCAGCCCGTAGCCCTGGGTCCCAGATAAATGGCTCACCTATTAATAAGGCCTCGCAGAGGGGCCTGCGGGGGCGAGGAGGCCTTCTGGGGTACCTGGGGCCTCTGTCCCCAATTTCCCCGTGGGGGGCTCCCAGGGACTGTGCACCCAGACTGCCGCTGAGGGGCAGGGAGCGGGGGTGGGCAGCCCAACTCTCCCTCCGAGGGGCCTCAGTGCTGGGCGCCCTGTTCTTAAAACCACACGGTCCCAGCACAGCAGAGGGAGGAGGCCCCCTCAGTCAGAGCTGAAATGGGCGGGGCCACGGTCCCTGTTCCCGGGAACCAAGGCTGGGGGAGCCCCTGCCCATGCGTTTCACCTGCTCTCCAGTGCAGGGGCGCCTGGCACAGTCACAGTGTACACGTGTCACCGCTGTCTGGCCCCTGACATCGTCCTCCCCTGAGGAAACCCGCACCAGAGGTCCTTCTCCCAGACGTGGAGCAAGACCCCTTGGTCCCCGGTGTCCTGGGGGGCCAGCCCCTCGTTCTTTCTGAAGGCCCAGTGATGCCCGTTGTGTGGAGGGTCCCCGCTGTGCCCATCTGTCACTCGTCGGTGGGCCCTTGGGCTGCTCCCACCTCGGGGCTGCTGGGAGGGTGTGTGTTGGGTTGCTGGAGGAGCCCCTGCTTGCACCCCCCTTAGATGTGCACCCCGGAGGGGCAGCACCAGCTCACACAGTGACTCTCGGTTTGAGGAACTGCCAGAGGCATCGGTGCCCAGGTTGCCCCAATAGTGGGGACCACCGACTGTCTGGTGGCGAGTCCTGCACATGCTGACGGGCGTCATCGGGGTTCTTGCTAGAGGCTGGGCTGTGGGGGAGACCGAGGCTCAGGGGAGAGAGCCAGCGACTGGGTCAGCAGGGGGCTGGGGGGGCATCAGGAGCGGTCCCCCCAGGACTGGGGTCAGGGTGGGGACAGTGGGCGCAGAACTGAAGGCGGCAGCAGATACTCAGTCATCGAGAGAGATGACACAGTTTGGGGGGTTGCTCTCAATGACACTTCCATGGAGATAAATGTGGGGTCCCCTACAGCTGTGAGCAACGACACCCTGAGGTCCTGTGTGACTTGTTCACGGAAAGTGTCGCCCCCGTGGTGATGTGTCATCCACATCTACGTCCATGTGCGTGAGCTAAATTCTACATGATTTTGAGGTTGTTCCGAACATCCTCTGCTACCTTCGCCTTGCAAATACCTCCCCTGCGCCTGTGGCTTGCCTTCCTGTTCTCGAGGTAGTGGCTTCCGTGGAGCAGAAGGTTGTGGTTTTAATGGAGTCCAGCCCATCGGCTCTCTCTCTCTCACTGGCCGTGTCTTCGATGCGGCATCTGAAAAGTTAGCGCCAAACCCCAGGGCCTCCAGGTTTCCCTGGGTCGTCTCCTGGGAGCTCTCTGGTCTGGGGTTTACGTGTGGGTCTGCGGTCCATCCCGGGCCAACTCCGTGAAGGGCGCGGTCTGTGTGTGGACTGGGGGTTCTGCACCTGGACGTCCAGCAGTCCCGGCACCAGTTAGTGAAGGACCATCCTCTCTCTGCCGAGTGGCCTCTGCTCCTTTGTCAGAGGTCCGCTGACCCTGCCGGCGGGGGTCTGTTTGTGGGCTCTCAGTCTGTCCCGATGGTCTGTGTATCTGTCCCCGCACCAGCGACCACGCTGTCGTGATGGCTGCGTTTTTGCAGCCCGTCCCACAGCCGGGGCCTCAGCCCTACGACTCCACTCTCCCCCCCGCCCCGCCCCCTGGCCGTTCAGCTGGCTGTCCTGGGCCCTCCCGCCTCTGGGCAGACTTCAGAGTCGGTGTGCCCACACCCCCAGAGCGGCATGCCGGGTCCCGACGGGGGCGGCGTGGACTCTCTCACACTCTCCCAAAGTAGACTTTGCTAGCCGTGGGGACAGGGGCCAAGGGGCCTAGGGGAGAACCAGAGGGTGCCCTGGGCTTTCTCCACCTCGGCTCCCTCTGGGGTCAGTTAGGTGCCGCTGCCCCTGGCAGGTGTGGGGATTAGACCAGAGACCTCCCTGTGGGGGATGGGTCATGCCTGACCCTCCAAGTCCTCCTGGGTGGGCACTCTCCCACTGCTTTTTGTCACCGTTTTGGGGGTCAGCAGCTGGGAGGGCCCAACCCCCCAGCCTGTGGGGAGGTGTCCAAGACCCGGGGCAGCAATGCTGACCCACCGGAGCCGGGCCAGCGGTTCTGGGCCCTGCTGCCTGGCTCCGGGAAGTCGGAAACTTGTTTTTCTGCTTCCTGGTCCCCGGATGTGAACCGCCCCGACCTCCGATGGCAGAGCTCCCAGCCTCGCACGTCTGCACGGAACAGCCTCTGGCTTCCTCGAGCTGCAGGGACGGGGTGGACATCACCGTCCGCCAGTCGGTCGGGGTGACCCGGCCCCCGGTTGTGGGCCGTGGGGCGGAGCCGGCGGCCGTGATGGGAGGGGACCAGCCAGAGCGGGTGTGCCGCAGATAACAGAACCTGTGTGCTCAGGGGAACAGTGTCACACCCAGAGGTCGCAGCCCCAGGGGCTGCCTCCAGGCGGGAGTGTGATGTCAGCAAGCCTCGGCACACACCTCGGACCCCGAGGGAATCAAAGATACACTGACGGCCCCCATGTCTCTCGGGAAATACTGTTGTTTTATGAGAAACAAGAGTTGAAAATATGAAAAGCCAGAATTTTATGGCCAGAAAAAAAAAGTTAAATAATGAGGACAAGGGAAGGGAGGTCAGGCTCTCTGTCACCGCTGGTCTCCGCGCCCTGGAGGGACAAGGTGGGGAGGTGGCTGCCTCCAGGGCCCCTCGGAGACCCCACCTCCTCCTCTGCCTCAAGGAGGCTCAGGGGGCCTAGTTTCAGGAGGGGTGTCGCAGGATGTCCAGGCAGCTTCCTGCTGTTCGGGAGGGGGGACTCCCAGTGCATCCTGGGCCTGGTGGGGGGGCACCGCAGGCAGCACCCGGCCTCCCGCAAGCCCACGGCCGTCCGGTGACAGGCCGGATGCTCCGATGACTTGCTGTCCCCCAGCCTTTTCCAGAAGGAGATTCTCCTGGCCACCCTCGCTCTGGGTCAGACAGTGACGCACTGCGGTGCAGAATTTAAGTCTTTATTTTATGGCTCAGCCGCAAAGGAAGGGGCCCAGGAGATGCTGCAGACAGCCAGGGGGTCAGGGCGGCTCTCCGGGGGTCCCCAGTCCTCAGATGGGACGTTGTCCACCCCGGGAGCCACCCACCGTGGGTGCTCACGGGTGCTGGAGGGCCAGGGAGAGGCTCGTCTGGGTGAACGGCTTTTCTTGTCTGGCGTGTCTGGCCTCGGGGGCTGGGCTCCACAGTGGGGTCTGTGGGACATGCAGGGCAAGACGTCCGTTCCCACGGTCCTGGGCCAGAGTGGGAAGGCGGCCCCTGGGACGGCCCCCCGGGGTTAGGATCTTAAGACACACTCTTTGGGTGTTTTCACTTTTTAATTAAGGTGCAATTCCTACAGTCTGAAATGGACCGAGTTAAAGCGATCGACCCAGAGGCATTGAATATATTCATGCTGGTGTGCAAATGCCCCGTCCACCTCATTCCAGAACATCGTCACCCCTATGGGAGACCCGTATCTATGGAGCACTCCCTCCCCGCCCCCACCCCATCCCCCAGCCACCCCTGGTCTGCTTCCGTCTCCAGGGAGTTGCCTGTTCCGGACGGTTCCCAAGCAGAGCCCTGCCCTGTGGAGTCTTCTGTGTCTGCCCACTCCCACTCAGCATGCCGGGGTCCCATCCACACTGTGGGCTGTATCTGCGCCTCACTCCTTCTCATGGCTGGCCAGCATTCCGCTGCAGGGATGGGCCGCAGTCTGTCTGTTCATTCCCCCTGACGGATGCCGGGCTGTTCCCACCTGGAGGCTGCTGTGTGGGCATGGCTGTGATGCCCAGGGCTGTGGGTCTGTGCTCCTGTTTCCGAGCGTTTGGGGAATCGTACTCAGGTTGCAGGCCCTTCCTGTCCCCTGTTGTTGGAGCTCTTCTTATTATTTTTTAAAATCCTCACCTGAGGATATGTTTCTTGATTTGAGAGAGAGAGGAAGGGGGAAGAGAGAAAGAGAGAGAGAGAGACATTTTTTGGTTGCCTCCCATTCGTGCTCCAACGGGGGATTGAACCTGCAACCCTTTGGTCTACAGGGGATGCTCCAACCAACGGAGCCCCGGCCAGGGCGGCTGAGCTCCCATAGAGTGGCTGTCACCGTGTGTCTCCCTCGGGTGTTCTGCTGGGCCCACCTCCCCTGGGGGCCTTCCATGTGGCGGTGCTGATGGGCCCGTGCAGCTGCGTGGCCCCGATCCCTGCGTGGGACCCTCCCGCCCTGGGACTCCCGGAGCTCCGAGTGCCGGGAGCTGCTCTGTCCACACCGCCACGTCCCCAGCCATCCTTCCTTCTCATGCAGCAGGCCCCTCTTGGACGGATGGACAGACGTATGGATGGATGTGGGTGGCAGTGTCCTCCTTGTCCTGGGGAGCAGCCCGTCTGGCCCTGTACCCCCTGGGCATTCGAGCCGTGAATAACGTATTTGAAATGTCAGCAAGGGGCCGCTGGCATCCTTCTGTCCTGCTGGGACGGACTACCAGGGGTGGGGTGGGCAGAGGCTGTGTTGTTCTGTCCCTGAGGCCCGGCAGGGTCAGCCCGGCCTCAGTGCCGTCGGCCGGAGCACCAGGGAGAAACCCAGCGTCTGCCTCCACAGAGGGGCTTTCCGGTGGGCAAGCGGGACGGTGCACCCACCCAGCCACCACAGCAGGAGCCCACCCTGCGGGGAGACTGTCTACTGCCTCCTTGTTGTCTCTGCAGGGCGAAGGGGCCCCTTGGTCTCTCCTGTAGGGGTGGAGGTAGGTGGGTGCTGCTTTCCTGAACCCAGCTCCGGTGAGCCCACCGGGTGCCCTGCGGGGCAGTTCCCTGACTCCAGGAGCGGGGAGGGGCAGGGGTGGGGGCTGGGGTGGGGACCCTCCCTGGACCCGGGGGGCACGGCCCTAGCTGAGGCCGAGGCTGTGTGGTCCCTGGTGGCCTCTGTTGCTCTCCCAAACAGGCGGTTACATAAACGGCGATAGCACTTCATAAACATTTTTCTAACATTTGAATGTTTGACGTGAATTTCAGCTATTTCAGAACTAATAAACAATTGTCAATGTCATGGCGGACAGGGAGCAGAACCCGCGGAGCTTTGGGGAAGATCAAAGGCAGAGCGGAGGGGCCTCTGTGGGGGAGGAGCCCCTCCTGTCTGCACCGGGCGGCCGCTGCGGGGTGGCTGAGGCTGGGGTGGCGGCAGGGGCCCAGGGACCCGGAGGAGCTGGGCCGTCTCCCACAGAGGCTTCCGGGGCCCAGCGCCCAGGCCTGGAGAATCCTGTCCCTGCGGGGGGTCTGGGGCTGGGTCTGTGCTCCTCAGCGATCCCTGAGCGCTGCCAGGTGTCCGCCCGCTGGTGGGGACCAGAGGGGGTGTTCCCTGTGCTGTCTGTTCGGGGCCCAGCTGTCAGGACACCTGATAACACGTCCCAGTGGGCCACCAGCCCGGTGGGCCTGGGGCTCCCTGCTCCGGTTTCCTCAGTGTCACTGTCCCTGGCTGTGCAGTGGGGCTGCGGCCGGTGGGGGCGCGGCGTGGTGCCTAGAGGTCTCTGAGAGGGCAGCTGCACGCCTGGGGCTCAGAGCCTGGGAGTCTGGGGGCACCGCAGAGCATGCGGGTGTAGACGTGTGCACGGAGACCAGGAACACGGAGACCCCACACACGGGGCAATGGAACTGTGCAGGAGTGGCCGCCATGTCCGCGTGCTGGGACAGATCCCTCGCCCCGCCCTGAGCAAGCGGATGAGTGAGCGAAGGAAGGAGGGGAGGAGGCCTTCAGCTGCGCCCACCAGGCTGCTGGGGCCCCGTGGCTGTGGGAGGGACATCCAGCTGCCTCCGGCCCCCTCCAGCCACCTCCCTGCAGCCTAGCTCTCTCCACTCCCTGGCCAGCGCCGGCCTCGGGTCTGTGTGCCTGCCCGGCTGCTCGCTCCACATGTTCCTTCTCTACACATTTCCCGTCTTGCCTCTCAGACGGTGCTCCGGCGGGGAGGGGCCATACCTCCTCCTCCACGGGGTCTCTGAGGAACTCGGCGGGGGCGCGGGCCCTGGGCATGGAGGTCGACGAAGACCCCACTGGGTGGTTGGTTTGGGCATGAAGTGGACCGTCCAGGGACTTCCCCACGTGGCACAGTGTCTGTCTGACTGCCCCCCCAGCAGCTTTGGGGTCACACAAGCAGGGTTGTGACACCTCAAGGTCCAGAGAGGCTGAGGGACTTGTCCATGGCCACACAATGGGGCTGTGCAGAGCTGGGGCTAGAACCTTGGTCTGTCCCTGCTCCTAACCGGCCTGCACCTGCCCCTTCTGTCGACGTGGTTTGCGTGCGTGTGGGTTTGTCTGGGGGGCCCGTGAGGCCAGGGCCGGTGGCCTGTGCCCCCCGTCATCCAGTTGCTGGCGCTGTGAGTAGGGTACATGTGGATCCCGAACTGGGGGCTTGCTTACAAAATGTGGGGACAGAGAAGGTGCTTCTGCCCCCGGACTGAGCACCTCCATTGATTCCGTCCTTCCCACACCCTCTCAAGCCATTCGTCTGTGCTGCGTGCCCCCCTTCAGCCCAGGGTGCGCGGTGACAGCCGCCAGGAGCCCGTGGTCCATTTCCTGGAGCCGGCCAGGCCCTGGGGGAGCCCTGTGCCCTCAGAGGGAGTGGGGCTCATGCTCAAGTGGCTCCTGGTGGAGACCTCCCCTGGACACGTCCATGCTCCCCACCGCTCACAGCCCCCTCGGCCACCGCCCATGGAGGCTGACCCAAGAGGGGGTTAAGAGGCCCCTTCACTCATCGGCACGGCCCCCAGCGGCCTCGGCTGCGGCTCTCATCGGAAAATGTGAGTTTCCCCCTCTCAGTTGCTGGCTCCCCACCAGGCCCATCCCCGCCCCCGGGGGCATCAGCCGACACCTCCTCCTGGCAGCAGAGGCTGGCCTGACCCCACTCCGCTGGGTGGCCGGCCGCTCTGGGGTGTCTGCTGGGTGGTGGCACGGAAAATCCACCCCATCTGTCATGGACGGACACGCGGCCCTGGGGGCTCTCTCCGAGGGGGGCTCATCTCCAGATTCTGGCTCAGCCTTGTCTTTGAGGTGAAAACTCACCACAGGGGCCCGGTGGGCTGGGGTTGGGGTCCTTGGGGGTGCTGTCCCACCTCTGTCACTGTCACTGCATGTCTTGGGGGGACAAAGGGGGACCCAGGTCCTTTTCTTCTCTTACTCTCCAAGAAGGCACCGAGGAGGGGAGTGAGTTGGCCCCTCCCCACACCCCACCCCCATATTTCATCCTGCCTGCCCCTGGAGGCAGGGACGCCCTGAACCTTTGCCTGCTCCCGCCGACCGTGCAGGGCACAGACAGGGGCTGGGGGTAGCACACTTGTCCATGCGTCCCTCTGTCATGAGCGAGTGTGCGTAAGTGTCTACGGTGTGATGGGACCCCAGCGCCGTCCAGCGTGGCGGCTGGGCTGCGTGGTCCATGTGACTCCCACACCCACGAGTGAAGACCCTGCTCCAACATGGGAACGAGACGGCAGCGCTCTCTGCGGTGACCACTTGCCGAGATGTTCCCAACGTGCCCCCAACCCTGTGGGAATCACACGTGTGGCTTGTGTTGAATTTCTCCTGGACGGCGCCAGGCTGGACGGCAGGCAGACACCCACTGAGGAGACGTGTGACGAGGACAGCTCAGGTGGCGGCCACGGCCATGTCGGAAGTGACCTGGGGGACGTGGCAGGGCAGGGGTCTCTGGTCTCCAGCCTGCCTGTGCAGGCCCTTCTGAGCTGGGGGTGGGCCGAGCCCTGGCTCTGGCGGCCCGGTGTGGGACGCCTGCCTCCCTGGCTCTGGGCCTGTTCCCCTCCTCCATGGGCCGGGGGCGAGGACGCTGTCCGGCCACCTTGCCAGGCTTCATGTCGCTCAGAGGGCCACAGTGGCGAGGGTCACGCACTTGGCTTAAAAGGATCCGGGCCCAGCGCTGACCAGGCCCTGACCAGGCGGCCCAGCTGGTTGGAGTGTCATCCTCTGCACCACAAGATTGCAGGTTCAATCCCCAGTCCGGGAGCGTATGGGAAAAACAACCAATCGAAGCGTCTCTCTCCCTTCCCCTCTCTCTAAAAATCAGTAAATGTGTCCTGGGTGAGGGTTTTAAACACAAGATCCTGGCCCGAACGGTTGCAGGGGTCGCTGTCATTGCTGCTGTCGGCAGGGCAGCTCCGGTCTCCTGGGCGGATAGCCCAGAGGAGGGGTGGAGGGTGGCGGAGAGGGCCACCATAAGGAAGCCCCACCAACCGGGGGCTTGGGCCCCAGACCCGCGTTTTCTCCCGGTGCCGGAAGCAGACGTCTGAAGTCCAGGCCTCAGAGGGTCCGTTCCCCACGTGGGAACCTGGTCCAGTCTCTCCAGCTCTGGGGATGCCGGTGACCCTTGGCTTAGAGACGTGTCCCCCTGTCCCCCTGTGTGCATGTCTGTCCCAGTGTCCCTTCTAGTAAGGACACCGGTCCTGTGGGACCAGGGCCACCCCTCCAGAGTGGCCTCACCTTAACTAGTGACACCTGCAACCACCGATTTCCAAATAAGGCCACATTCTGATGCTGGGCGTCGGGTCTTCAATGAGCATGGCTGGGGACAGAGCTCACACACGCAGTGTGGGGGAGGAGCAGCAGCCAGGGCTCTGGGTGCCATCTGCAGGGCCCCCCCGAGTCTGACTCAGGCTGGAAGGTGGTGAAGATCACTGGGTGCCCCGGGGTTAGGAGCTGTGAGTGCGGGGACAGGCAGTCCTGGGGGGCTTTTGTATCCCTAGTTCCCACGACCTCCTTCCAACGCCCTGGGTGTTTAGGTCTGGCCCCTGCAGGCAGAGCTGAGCCGGCGGCCCCGAGCTGGGTCCCCAGATGGGGCTCGGAAGGGCCCTGGGACGCTGTGGGGGAACAGAGAGTCTAAGCCGGGGGTCTCCGCACGGTGCCCCGGAGTCAGCCCCACCCACCGACAGGACACCCGCAGCCTGTCCCCAGGCCCCCTGGAGGAGGGCACTGGCCCCACCCGTTCTCAGAAGGCCTCTGTGCGAGGTGGGGCACCACTCAGTCCCCACCACTCAGTCCCCCTCCTGCAGCCACCCCCAGTGCCCGTGCTTGGGGCCCCGCAGGAGGCTCCCAGCACCCAAGAGCCCCGACACTGGGTGCCGCCTGCCGCCTGGACCCTCCTTCCAGGGCACACCACCCTTCGGTTTATGGCTGCCTTCCTCTTTTCCGGGACCTTTGCACCGGGATCCCCATGCACCCCACATGGGGCCAACGTCACCAAGGCCATCGACCCCTGGCTGCCCCGCCCAGGGTGCTGGGCCGTGGGCCACCTGACTTCTCGGGCTGGGAGACAGTGCTAGGTGGGAGTGAGCTGTCAGTGCAGAGGGTAGGCACCAGCCCAGGCCGCCTGGGGCCAGAGGGTGTGGGTCTGGGGAAGGAGGGGGCGGCTGGCAGGGGGTCAGGAAGGTGGGAGGAGGCTTCAGGGTCACCAGTGGTCGGGGTGAACACCAGGGGCAGGAGCTGGAGGCAGACCCAGGACCGACTGGGGTTGTTTGGGGACGTCAAGGACTACCCAGAGATCTGAGGGGACGAGTGGGTCCCACTGCCCAAACTGGGCAGCTGACGGGGGTGCAGTGGGGGTGCCAGACTCCTGGCCCCCCTGGGCTCTGTTGCCAGTGGCTCCAGGGGGGACCCTCTTTTGTCCGTGCTTCCTTTTCGCCCGTTGCAGGGTTTCACCGTGAAGAGCCATAAATTACCCATCTGGAAAAACATCCCTTGTCCCCACAAAGGCCGTGGCTGTCCCCGATGACGAACGGCTCTGAATGAACATTATTTAGTATTTATAACTTCCGTGCACAGGACTCACAGATGTCCCTGGGAAATCCTGCCGCCCACGGGTATTTTTAGCGCCCATTGTCTGCCCCGTCCAGGTCTCTCTGGGCGTCTGTCTGGGGAGGGAGCGGTACTTGTCTGGGTCTCCAGGGAGCTGGGGGCCGGGGCTGGGGGTGTCCTTCGGACCTCACTGTCCCTTGTCGAGTCAGCCCAGGACCGACGGGGCTTCACTGAGTCCTTGAGCTTAGAGCTGGGGGAGGGGCATGGGGGCAGGGGCAAAACTGGAAACCCCTATCTTGTTAAGGAGGCAGGCAGGTGTTTGAGGACTGGGAGGGCGGGGCAGTACCCGAGTCCCCAGGAAAGCGGGGTCCCCTGGTCCGTGGGGTGGGATGATGGGGTAGGCTGGGGTGGGGTCTCTAATATCTGTGGGCAGCCTCACTCTTTCTGGCTCCCCAGGGGCTGTGACTCCCTTTGGGGGTGCACCTCCCTTTGGGGGTGCACGGGGGCCCAGGCAGGGGCTTCTTCTCTGGCCCCATATCTGGCCAAGGCTGGTGGCCCAGTGGACGAGAGGCCCAGAAGGGCTGTGGGGTTCAGCCTGTGCTGTCTTTGGTGGCCGAGGTGCCGCGAGGTCCCCATGAAACCCCTGGAGGATGCAGACAGGGCAGAGGACAGGTGTCCGGCCGCCTGCAGGGCCACCATGGGCTCCCTGAGGGTGGGGACCGGGTGCAGCGGGACTGAGCGCTCGCCCTCCGTCTGCCACGCCCGCGTTGGCGGGTTCCCAGCCTGGGCCTGCGCAGCTCTCGAAGCCCCACTGCGCCCGTTGAAGCCAGGCTGGTTCACCGTCCCGGACACCCTGCCTGTGCTCTCCCCAGGAGCCGCAGGCCACAGGGTGGCCCT
>PVIA01018621.1:0-12337 GCA_004024845.1 Tonatia bakeri | reverse complement strand
TTCCCAACCCCATCTGCTAACTAACTTTCTCTCCCCGCATCTGCCGAGGGGCTTCTTTGTTGGGCGTCAGGTCCCGTGAATCCACAAACTCTGAGCTCCCTACTCTGTGCGGATCCTTCCTGACCTCACTGAGCGGGATTTCCGAGAGGTCACGGCATAGAGGGCGCCACGGCACATCAGCTCCAGGTCCTGGTCAGAGCGGGAAAAGTGGAAAGAGTTCGAGTGAACGCCTCCATTTCCAGTTTGCTGAACCCGACGGGTGGCGGTGCTCGCTCAGCCAGGGAGCCCTGGCGCAGAACAAATGCAGGGGGAGGGTAAGGAGCGCGAGGTCGGTCTGCACGCAGACGGGAGGCAGGGTGTGTGGCTGCGCACGGAGAGCGCTGCAGGCAGAGGAGGAGTGACCCGGGTGGGAGAGAGAGCCTCGGAGCGTCTCCCAGAGAACGTGATGCCCGGCCGGGCGCTGAAGGGTGAGATGGAACTGGGCATTTGTAGTTTGAGCATCAGGACCAAAATATATTTTCACTTTGCACTTTCATTTATTTTTATTTGGATAATATGCACATATTATGCAACGTGAAATAAGCAACACAAAAAGGCAAAGAAACCACAAAAATATGAGGGGGAACCCAAAAGACAGAATTTATATATAAAAAATTATGTATTTCATCTTACATGTAAACTGCATTTACTTCCAATACTCTACATTTGATGCAATACACCTATCGAGATGTTTTTCCTACTACTCAAGACAGTTTTTAAACTCATTGATTTTGATGCCTTTCAGTGCCTGTGCTGATTTTTGTTTCACCTCTTCCATGTCAGCAAAACACTTCCCTTTGAGGGCTTTTTTCATAGAGGAAACAAACAAACAAAAAAAAAACGTTGCTCAGGTCAGGTGAATATGAAGGGTGGGGCACGGGGGTCATGCCCTTTTTGGTCATAAACTGCTGAACACTCAGCACAGTGTGGGCAGGTGTACTTGTAAATCACCCATCATTAAATGGGCAAACGTATTGAGTCTTCAAAAACAATTCACTGAAGCCGAATGCAGCCTCTCACAACAACACCAGCTGGTACATGATACAGATGGGTTCCTAGAACATTCACCTACCACTCGAAGCCTGTACTATGGGGGCCTGCCCTCCAGAAAAAAACTCCATTTTGGGGAGGGGGTTGTTCACCCTGGTAAAACCATAAAATGACTGAATGGAAGGGCAGGGAGCAGGAGCGGAACCTGGTCAGGTGAGCATGGTCAGATCATAAAGAGCCTTGTTGGTCACACTGGAAGACAGGTCATCACACTGAGGCACGTGTGACTTTAAGTCCGAGGGTGAACTGGACGAGGCAACACTGAGGCAGGGAGACAGGTTAACACTGAGGCAGGGAGACAGGGGCCACCGAATTAATCCAGGTTGGGAGTGAGGGTAGTCTGAGTTAACTGTCACAGGGGACAGGAGGGACAGGAGACCAAGTAACAGTCTCGTTATCTGATCAGGGGTGGTGAGAGGAGGAGAGTGGGTTCCGGGTGACTGAAAATTCTCAGCTGGAGGACGGATGGTTGGTAACAGCATTCACCAAGGACCTGGGAGGGAAACAGGTGGAGGGAGGGAGCGTGGGTTTCGTCCGCACGGACTGATACTGAGGTTCCTGTGGGGTGGTGTCCATCTGGAGGCATCCAGGGGCCGCGTGGGCAGATGTGTGTAGGACTCAGAAGAGAGGACAGGGTGGAAGTGTGCCCGTGGGGACTACTAATCATGGTTGACAGTTAGGGAATGACGTGAGGGGAATAGCCCTCGTTGAGAACGTCCGGAACAGAGTCAGGAACATGGCACGAGGACACACCGACGTTTCGGGGGAGTGTAGGTGGGTCATAAGATGTGGTCGGCATTGGCCCTCATCAGGGCCATTTGGGGATGGTGAGAGGTGGGGAGTGCGCTCTTTAAACTGTGTGAGTTTGGGAGGGGAAGGGTCTGGGAGGGAGTGGACATGGAGTTAGTCAGCATTCTTAAGGAGCTTGAAAGTGAACAAACCCAAGTGGTGGGCGGCAGCCAGACCAGAACGCAATGGGACAGAATGCTCTCATTCTGAGTCCTCACTCCCGCTTCATGAATAAACGCCTGGACGTAATCACAGCCATTGTCACCTGAGCCCGTGCTGTGTTGTAGGCCAATGTCACAGCTTCCCTTATGGGTCTGTTAACCCACACGGTGTTGTCAGAGAAACACCACTGTCCCCATTTTAGTACAAGGACCCTGTGTCTCACTGAGGTCACACAGCTGCTACGTCACTGAGATGGAAGAGGAGCGAGGCCCTCTCCACCCAGAGGCCATGACCTTAAGCATCACACTTACTGGTCTCGGCGCTGCAAGTGGGAAAAGACCCTCCCTTCCCCTCCCCAGTTCATATAGACTTTGCTTCATAATCTCCTTTTCTTTGTTCCAGTCTGTGCCCTCACCGCTTCTGGCCTGTTGTGGAAACATCCAGTCCACGCCCCACACTCCCTCCAGGACCTTCCTGCTGCATAGATCAGATGATGCCTAGTCCCTGCAGGACAAACCCCGATCCCCTCGGCACAGACAGCCGGCAGCACCACTGCCCGCCTGCCCTGTCACTGTCTCCTCGGTCACCCCTCTTCCCTTCCCTGTGGCTCCTTCCGGTCTCTGGGCCCCTCTGCCAGAGCGTTCTTGCCCTCTGCTCCTCTCTAGACCCAGATGCGTGGCCGCTCCCCGCACATCTGCCTCGGCCTCCAGCGCTCAGCGGACTGCAGACCCGCCTCCTGTGCCCCTGCGCCCGCTCCCGGGCCCCCCAGAACCCACTTGTCACTGCAGCCACACTGTCCCCTGAGGCGGGGCTCATTATTACTAATGCTGGAGACGACTTCAGAGATTATTTCGTTAAATCCCCCATTTATTGGAGAAGAACTTTGGTCTAAGGAGGGTCATGATTTATCCAAGATCTAATGACTGGATGTGAGAAAAATGTGTATTTTCTTATTTAACCATGCCAGGTGACAGGAGTAAAGAAAATACCTTTACGTTAGCTGCAAAAAGATAATATTGTAATGGTGTGTTGATTTACTGCGGGTGACAAAGAGATTGGAGGTGACGTGAAGAGACAGAGGAAACACTGAGGGTGTGGTGAACACACGCGTCTACTTCAGCCAAGCTCCAGGTCCTGGGTGGGAGGGCAGAGTGACCCCTCTCAGTTCCGTAGTGGACGCTCTGCCGGAAGGAAAAGGGGGACCCGGGAGAAAAGGCAAAGACAGGAACTGCGGGGCCCTGGCTGCGCCGCTCAGCAAACAGTGAAGGGCCCCCACGGGACGTGGGCAGGGGTCCCGCAGGCGTCGTGGCCTCTCCGGCTCCGCCCTGCCCTGGTCTCTCACCCGCACTCAGAGCTGTGTGAGCCAGAGGAGGAGCGACTGCTGTGCGTTCAATGGGACACACCGCTTCTCGGGGCGACACATTTACAACAGAGACGTGTGCGTCTGTCCAGTTTGACAGCACTGTGCGGGTGTCTGTGGCTGTGACTGAGCTCGGGTGCATGACTCCCAAGAACTGGAACCTCCAGAGGGAGTCCCTGGAGCTGAGGAAGAACGCCGGGGACACGGTGTGCAGACACAACTGCGAGCTGGACGAGGGTTTCACCTTGAGGCGCAGAGGTGAGCGGCGGGTGGGAAAGAGAAGACCCCGGAAGGGCTGGGCTTGGGCAGCAGAGGAGGGGAGGGGCCTCCTCCCATCTCCAGGCCCCAGGGGGTCCCAGGCTGGGGGCCTGGACCCAAGGGCTTCACGGTGCACAAGGGCCAGACCACCAGGGAAAGTGCCAGACTCCCTGCAAATCCAACCCAAAAACGCTGAGGACATTGGGTTTGTGGGTCTTGCTGCAAACTGTTTTTGGTAGAGATGACCAGGAGACACACGGGTTAAATGAAGAACAAATCAAGGGGCTCCGTTCTTCACCCCTTTTTGACAAGGACGTCAGACTGAGAGACCAAAGGAATGCTACTGACTCTCGAATACAGTCTGATTCCAAGATAACATTTGGAAGGATTATGCATCCTTTTGAACAAGACAGGGAAATGTACATTTAGGTAATTTCGTAGCTGGTTCAACATTTCTGTTCAAAGAACATTAGTTACGGCCTCACCTGTTTCTGGCGAAAGTGTTACAGAATGCCAGCTGTGACCCTCTCCTATTCTTCCTGCTCTCTCTGCATTGTGTGAGGCAAGGTCGTTCTTGGAACATTCGAACATTTTATTCTGCTTTTCCTGAACTATTCCCCAGCTTCTGCCTCCGAATGGCTTAACAGACAGTATATCCATCGCTAACATCTAGAAGTCAACTTGGCAAGAAACTCACTAAATGCACTGCATTAACTGTCTCAGTTCTCCTACTAAGGTTCTTCTTCCCACGCCTAGTCCAGCCTAGAGTGAATGTGTCCCCCTCCAAGAAGGAGCCCTACAGCACCCCAACCTGCTTGTCTGCCACGTGTCGGATTTCCATCCCAGGAACATTCAAGCCCGCTGGTTCCTGAACGGACAGGAGGAAACAGCTGGGGTTGTGAGCACCAACCCGATCCATAGGAGTGGAGTGAGTTATCTCTCGATGACCCTCTGGGCTCCAGGCTCGGAATCCACTCACTACCTATGGGGGCCACACCACCCCGTGTGTCCTCACCAACCCCCTGTGGTCTAGGCTGGGAGCAGCAGGGTTCTGGTGATTCTAAGGTACACTTATCCCTGCCCTGGGGGACCCTAAAGTATCTCTCCTTGCCAGAAATGCAATCACCTTCATAACTGGCCCTCACACTGGGACCTGGCCTCTCTCTTCCGTCTCCCTCCAAACCTTTGTGCTGGGACTTGATGGGTTGACCTAAAACCAGCATTTGCCTCTTGTGGGTGTCATCAGTCTGAGACCCAGAACACTGGGTGCGTCCACACCTGCTCCTCCCCACAGTGGTTCCACGTTTGGCACTGCCCTCCCCTTTGTCTCCACGGTGCACCAGCTCAGGCTCCAGGTGTCAGGCTGGGCCAGGGACCACAGCAGGTGGGGGTGAGACTGACCCTTGCTCAGTCGGAATCTGCCCAGAGCAAGATGCTGACGGGCGTCGGGGACTCAGTGCTGGGGCTCATCACCATCGTGGCGAGTTTCATTCTCCATGTCAGAGGCCGGCAAGGTAAGAAACTTCTGGAAAGTGGTGAATATTGCCTTTCCACTGTCTCACTCAGTGATGAAGTTGAGATAGAAAAGCAAAGTGACAGAGCAAATGAGGCCACAGAGATGAGATTCCAGTCAGGCGATGGCAGCTGTGAGGGAAGAAGATGCTTAGACTGAGACCTTGGCCAGAGACATACCAGAGACCCGGAGCAGGGACCCCAGGCTGCAGGGTGTCCTTTTAAGCCTGGAGTCAGCTTAAGTCTACAGCTTGGGCTCTGCTTGCATTCCCAGTGTGTGGGTGTCGGGTGCAAAGGTTCATATAACTTTCCAAGATGATGTTGCTCCTCACTCCCTCAATTACTAAATCCGACTTCTCTTTCACTTTCACTTTCATTTCAGGAGGACAAGGTCCTCAGCCAACAGGTGGTGTTTCTGCTCCCTTCTCCCTTCTGGGGTGCGATTTGTTTCACTGCAGCATGCACTGGGAGCACTGAATGAGTACTCTGTGTTCAGGGTGCACCATGGGACGTGCGCTGGGGAGCAGGGGAAACTCTCAGAGGCTGACCCTCTTACTTGGGTTGAGCCAATGGAACATCTCCCTCTTCGGGTGGGCCCAAGCAGTGAGCTTTGTACCATTGCTCAAAGAAACGCCAGAAACTCTCGGACAACACTCAGCCTTCCTACAATTTGTTCTCTCCTGGGACTGCAGAGGGAAAGGAAACGGAGCCTCTGAGCTTGAGTTGTCTTCATTCTTGTTCTTCATAGGGCTGCTGAACTGACCACAGACATCAGCTGTAGCCTCAGAACAAGCGTTCTTGGTCCTTCTGCTGCCCAGCAACCTCCCACCTCCAAAAAGAGCATTGCAACAGAATGGAGCCCTCGACACCCACTTCAGAGTCTCTGCATTTTGATTCAGTGAACTTCCTCTTTCTCAAGCTCTCCAGTCCACAGATGCCCTTTCCTGAGGGACAAGACCAGCTAAATCCAATATCATGGTCTTCCTCTCTCCCAACAGGAGGGACACGGTCATGTGGCGATGTTTATGCTTGAAGGGTTTGGTGACCAGTGAAGAGCCTGGGGATGCCATTGTTATTGTAGCCAGGTCTGGAGAAATAAACTTCCTGATGGCGATCACTTCTCCTTATTGAATAGGAGGGCAACTGGTAGAAGACCTCCTAAAATGTGCTTTCCCTCATCGTGGATGCCCAAGTTCACGTTGCACCCTTACCTGGGAGGAGGGGAAGAGTCACTCTTGCAATCCCAGATGACCCCTCACTCAGCCTGCATTTGCCACTGAAATTCATGCAGGACGGAGAAGCATGTCAGTCACTAAGAATGTGCTGAGATTGTTCCACGTGTAGCAATCATCAGAAGATCAGGATGACACGTAACAGGCATGAGAGTGTCACAGGTCACACTCTTTATGTTGCTGTTCGCACCGACTATGGTGGCGGTCTCGCCCCATGACTCTGGGTCCGACGGATGGCCCTGACTTCCCTCCCTTCTGCCTCAGTCAGAGGGGAGTCCATCCCCAGTTTCCACAGGGTCAAAGGCACATGTATCTCAGTGTTTCTACACAGGCCCAGTTTAGAACACAGTTCACTAGGATTTTTGTAAATCATTTTAATGGACGTTTGAGACCAAGGCAGAAGTACTATTTACTTTGGTCATTTCATGTCATGGCTGTCTCCATCCAAACTCCACACAGCAGGGGTCAGAGAGCTCCCAGTTCCTGCAGTGCACACACCACTGTCACCTGTCTCACGACGCAGGGCCTTGACCAAGCTTCAGGTTTCCTTTCTTCACTGACTTTCTTGCATGGGCTTGTGGGAAATCAGTCTACTGAAATATGTTTATACATTATGACTAGAAGTTGGTTTTTTGTTGATTTTAAATATTATGAGGTACCAGTTCCCATAAGGGGCTATGTTGTGGTCTCCAAGGTCACCCAGGTCAGGTGGTTCACTGGGACTCACAGGCCCCATCACACAGTTGTACTCACAGCTCTGATTTATTAGAGCAAAAGGTTACAGGGCGAAGTCAGCAAAGGGTAAAGGCACATGGGGTGAAGCCCGAAGAACTGACTTGAATACCCACGGGCATCTCTCCGGTTGGAGCCACAGGACACACTGAACTCCCCCAGCGGTGACTTGTGGACACACAGGAAGCACTGTCCTGGGAAAGCTCAGCAAAGGCTCTGCTCTCAGGGGATTTCTTAGGGGCTGGTCACGTGGGCGCCCTCTGCTGGGCACAGACCAGAATTCCAGATGCCCAGAAGGTGTTGACATAAAGCATAACCTTGGTACACACAGTTTAGGGACGTCCTCACCAGTCCTGAGAACGGTGGGAACCCTCTCCAAGTCCAAGTTCCTGGCTCCCAGCCAGGGGCCAACCTTATAAGCAGGCCTCTCACAGACGGCAGTCGGACCGGCCAGGTTCATGCTTGTCTGCACGTGGGCAAACCATCCATTTTGTTGATAACTTTCAAGATAATGTGAATATCCATTTTTATCAAAGCAAGTCACATATTGATACAGAAAATACTCCTAAATCCTAGTTTTCTAGAAACATTGGTTTTTACAGAGGACAGAGCTAAATTCACATAATTTGCTATTATTATGTGAAATTATTATTACAAATGTTTTATGAATCCTGTTAGCATTTAAGCAGTTTTTGAAAAACTGAAGTTACAAAGCAAGGATGCAGATGAAAGTACAATAGTATTCTACTGTATGAAATTTTTGTTTTTTGCTCACTGCCATGAGAAACCAAACATGCTTTCTCTTCTGTGATATTTGTAGTTGAGAACCAGTTGAGTGCCCCAAATGAGAAAGAGAAGGTGTAATTCGACGTGTCCACTGTCAATCATCTTGGTGAAAAGAGAGGGGCAGTCACCCTGCCCAGGGAATCTCCCGTCCCGGACTCTGTGAAGGAGCCACACTGTGGGCACTGTCTGCAATGAGAGAGGCTCAGGTTTGGGGTTTGCAGAGAAGTAAACAAACCCATCAGCAGAGGGCTGAGAAACCAGAGTTTGTAATGCCCGATAGTTAATGTAATATCATCTTGAGTAGTAAGCAAAAAAGACTTACATTAAAAACCATTTTGAAGTCCCACACAAGGGCTAGTGAAAGACGTTTCCACGTTCCCCCCTCTCCCCTCATCGGCCGGCACCATGGGAGGGGCTATGTGCCTCGTGGTCCAGAAACCGAGGAGCAGCCCAAAGCGATGCCCCAGGGGAATGGGAAGGAGTGCCCCAAGCTGTCTCAGGAGCACACGGTGGAGGTTCCAAACTCCTCCAAGGAGTCCCCAGAGATCCAGGTTTTGAGGTACTGTCCCCACCTCTGGGGGGGCAGCTACTGTCACAGCCTGCAGCCTGTGGACAGTGGCACTCAGACTGATGTCACCTTCAAGCTGCAACCGCCCACCATGCCCACAGTCACCCTGGAGCCTCCATCCTGTCTGAGCGCCCCCTTCAGCCGTGAGTGTTAGGACCCAACGGAGTTCAGCGAGAGCGGCCAGCAGGAGGAGGACCATGAGGACCAGCAGGAGGGTGAAGAGGGAGCTGCGCAAAGCCAGTCACCAGGACGGGCTGGTCCCCATGGTTTGCTGCCACACAGACGGTGCAGAGGACAGTGGAGATGACCTGGGCATCGGTGCTGGGAGGTGAATCCTGGCAGCACTGCAGCCAAAGGCAATTTGGAGAGGGAGACAGAATCATCCAGGTACACAGTGTGGATGCCCAGAACCGGGTGGAGGCCATGGCCTTGCTAAGCCAGGGGGAGAACACCAACTTCTCCCTGCTGGTGGCCAGGCCTGAGAGCCAAGTGGCAAAGCGATGGAAGGACAGTGACCGGATGACTTCCTGGATGACTTTAACTGAGAGAGTGAGGGGGACCTGCATGTTGAAATCGCCCCTGCCCAGCAGCTCCGAAATGAAGAGGAGAAAGGGCCCCCTTCAATGTGAGCCCAGGAATCACCAACAGCTAGGAGCTGGATGGTGGGGTGGGCCTGACTGAGGGAGAGCATCTGCAAGGGGAGAGCTCTGAGCACGACCTGCTGGGGGATGAGCCCCAGAGAGCCACCAGCACACCTGGGACCCTGCACAACTTTGGCCTGCAAGGGAACACCCTGCAGAGTAGGGACTCCCACTTCAGCCTGGACTCCCTGCTGGCTGAGAGGGCGGGGCTGGGGGTAGGGAACACCCTGGCCTCACCTACCAGGAGTACCAACCAGTGCTACTGGGAGCTGCTGGAGATCAAGTGCCACCTGGAGAACTGCAACCAGTCCAGTCAGGCCTCCTCTCCCCTTGTGCCTCCTATGGCAACAGCGCCCAGGACTCACCTGCAATGAGAGCCTGCTCCATGAGACGGCCACACTGGAGAAGGAGCTAAGGCGGCTGGAATTCCAGTGCCACAACCTCCTGCCAGTGGAGAAGACGAGAAGACGCGGCAGCTGCAGGAGTACTACCTGAAGGCCTGACTGCCGGAGGAGGAGGAGGAGAGCCTCTGTAAGCGGGAGGAGCAGAGGCCAAAGGGGTGAGCAGGTGGCAAGTCCAAGAAGCATGAGCTGTCCGACATCTCTGAGCTGCCTGAGAAGTCTGACACACACAGGACCAGTGCCCACAACAAGGCGGAGAGCTGCCACAGCACCCCACTGCTCACCCAGGCCCTGCCACAGAGCGCCCTGAGGCTGCCGCTGCTGGCAACTCCAGTTTCAACCACACCCCCTCCAGCCCCTGTCGCCACACACCACAAGGCAGCTCCTCCACAGGGGAGCCCCACCAAGTTCTGATCCCTCTCTCTGGATCCCAAGGTGGGCTGGAAACAGCATTCAGAGGACCATGACCATGGCCCCAAGATAGGGGTGACCCCGGCCCCAAGAGCAGCCCTTACCTCTCTAGGCACCACGGAGACCAGGGCCAGGAGAGCAAGCACTGCCACAACTGTGTGCAGCGGGCAGGGCCATGGCCTAGAGGATCTGGGTCATGGCCACTTGAGTTTGGCCATTGGCCCTCGGGTGGTCAGACCGCCATGCACCAAGTGGACAGTCAGGGTGTACAGCGATGGAACCCGCTATGTGGCCAAGCGGCCTGGGCATGATCACCTCCAAAAAGCCCCAGCACTGAAGATCCAGGCGAAACACAGTGGCAGGACCACCAAGGACGATGCAGGGAGCAAGATGAGAATGGGCAGCTCCTGGAGCAAGGAGAAGGGAAGGCAGCACCTGATCTGGCCTGGGAGCTGCAGGAGCAGCATGAGAGTCCAATACAGAGTCAGCTGCCAGGCCTGAGGGAGCAACAAACTGCGACAGCAAGGCTGAGCTCCACATCATTGCCTTGAGCCACTGCAAAACTATGAGGAACCAGAACAAGAAGATTCTAGACAGCTGGGTCACCATCCAGTTGCTTTACTGTCATGCTATCTCATGGCACTCGCTAGGCTGACAGCAAGCGGATCTACAACCCTCTGCTCCCGGCCACTGTCTGACCTGCCCAGATGGGAGCCCACTGCATTCCAGGCAGCCCTCTACCCGGCCCAGGTCCAGTGAGCCTCAGGGGACCCCACCCCCTACTCCCCTGAGAATCTAGTGTGTGTGCACATGTGTGTGTGCGCACCTGTCTTCGTGTGTGTGTGCACACAGGATTGTGTTACTAGAGAGAAGCCCCTGAGGAGCAGGGGCACCCCTCCAGTTGTGTGCATGTGTGTGCAACACGATCCCAGGCAGTGCGGGTGCACGCACCATGCACACCCCTCTAGGGCTCTCTCAGTGTGGGTTCTCAGGGACAGGAAGTTGACCTGAAAAGGAGGCGAACAGGATTGTCCTCAGCTCCAGAGAATGTCCAGCTTTCTAGCTGAGCAGACTCTCCCCCTGCTGGGAACCTCCATGATCTGTAGACAAAGGCAACCCTGATTTGGTGGGTTTTCTCCCGTCCTGTGCTCGACACCTGTTTTTCTGTTTTGTGCCCCTGCCCTGGGGGCTGGCAGCTCCTTCAGGCAACCTGATGAAGGTGAACCCCCCCAGTGAGGGCTGGGAAGAAGGTGGGTGGGGGAGTAAGAGATGGAGGGTGGGGGTGGGAGGGAAGGGGAGGGGAGGGAAGGGAAGGGCTCTCCTGCTAGCCTGCGCTCTGAGTCGTGGGGACAAGGAGCCTCTGACTTGGCTTCCATGTCTCACCCTGAGAGCTGCCGCCTCTGTGAGCGAGGGAGAGCTGAGACTGGAGGGCTGAGGCGCCGTGTCCACCTGAGAGGAAATAACAGAGCCCGGGGCTGGGCCTGACACTGTGTGGACTGCAGCTGCTCTTCTGAGGCCCGGACTCAGACGTGATGGGTCCAGAAGCCAAGGCCCCTGAGTAAGAGCAAAAGGCCTTCGTGACAAGACCCACGTGTAGTTGAGGGAGTGGTTGGAACCCTAGTGAGAGGGATGCCCCGCCAGCTGGGCTGACTGGGGAGATGTCCTGCACCCTACTCTGCAGGTGCAGCCTGGGCAGCCCTCAGGGGCTGGTGCACACAGTGAGAGCCACCTCAGCTCCCGGGCCCCTGGGCCTCAGAGAGCCGCAGCCTGGAGTCAGGCAGGCTGCTCACCCGCCCCCCACGGGCATTAGACAACAAAACTGCTTTTTTCTGTTATTTAAAAAGAAAAACATATTTTGACTGTTATCTCAGAATCCTGAACATTCCTCTACTTATAAAGCAGAACCAATAGATTAATTTAGGGTTTGGTAAGGAAAAGGAGGTCTCCCTGATTTTCTCTTCCATCAAGCATTCCTCCAACACGGTGTCAGCAGAGAACAGTCGTGAAGCTGTGCGTTAACTCAGAAACTGAACCACTGGGGTGCGTTTCTTGGGGGTGGAGTGTTGTCATAGGGAAATGTGGTAGGTAAATATCCAGGACTCCTTTCCCTTCCCTTTTTGATTGGACAACTGTAGAGAATTAAAACTGAGGGGTGTCTTTCATCCTCATGGGAAATGTCCTAAGTTTTGAGGGAAAGGCCAGATGACCCTCTGCACAGAATATGGATTTGAAATGATGCTCTTTAAAGCAGGAGAATTTCAATAGGGATCCTACCTCCATCTAGAGGCCAACAGTGGGATCTAGACTTGGAATAAGAAATAAGGGAATTTGTCAACAATTTGGCAATATTTCAACTTTCTGAATGAAAACATTAGAGTAGAAGTTAGACACACACA
>PVIA01018620.1:0-12325 GCA_004024845.1 Tonatia bakeri | reverse complement strand
GGAGGGGAGTGAAGGGGGAAAATGGGACAACTGTAATAGCATAATCAATAAAATATATTTCAGAAAAGAATCCTCAAATGTCAAAAGTAGAAGAGGCGAAGCTCATCATTTTGCCACTGTGCAAACTGAGGCCGAGAGTGATGAAAACGAATGGTCTGCACTGGTTCATTTGTTCTGGTTCATGTATTCATTCTACAAATGTTTACCTGGCCCCAGCTCACGTGGAACTGGGCACCGAGCTAAACCCCGGGAAAATAATGGGGCACAAAATAGTCTTGGTTTCTAGGAAGCGTACAGTGCAGTGAGTCCAGCGGAGATGGTCGCTGTGAAGGAAAGGCAGACAGTTCTATGAGAATTTACCCTTAAACAGCCCGATCTGGTCTTGGGGATGGTGGTCAGCGGAGGATTGCCTGAGATGACTCTCCAGCACAGGTCTGAAGGGTGAGCAAGAATTAGCCAGCTGATGAGCATGTGAAGAGGGTGCAGTGGATCCTTCCGGAGAGGGAGGAAAGGCCACCTACAGAGGACTCTGGTGATGGGAGTGTGGCCTGATGGTCAAGAAACTGGAAGTGATTGAGGCTGGAGAGGAGAGAGCAGGGAGCCCAGTGTCCCTAAGGGCGTTCCGGGCAGGGGTGTCGGACCTGCCGGTGTCTCTGGGCCACACCGGGGGAAGAACAGTGATCTTGGGCCACACATTAAATAAACAAACACTAACAAAAACCAAAGAAAATCTCATAATGTTTTAAGTCGATTTCTGATTTTGTGTTGGACCCCATTCATAGCCAACCTGGGCTGCATGTGGCCCTCAGGCTGCCAGTTGGACGCCCCTGGGAGAGTTAGGGGCACAGTAAAACCTGAGGAGGGAGTGATCTGACCAAATTCCTGCCCGTGAAGAGTGCACTGACTGGGAATGGAAGGGCACTCGGTTCATGCAGTACAGGTCTACGGGAAGCCTACCACACAGAGCCTGCCTCATGCTGACATTTCAGAAGCCTTTCTCCTTGATACCAGCAATCAAATAACCAGGGTCATCACTGCTTTCTGGAAGCCCTAGACAGTGACAGAAGGGTAGGAAAAGAAATAAAAATAGTAGTGACTGGGGGAGAAGGCCTGTTACTATTTGCAGGTGAAAATGATTGTGTATTAGAAAACCCAAAAGACAAGCATTGGACGTGGTGCATGAACTTGGCAAGGTTACTGGATATAAGAGCAGAACACGAAAATAAGCTGTTTTACAGGCGAAAATAAGCTGTTTTACAGGCTAGCAGCTATCAAATAGGAAGTAAAGTTTTAATAAAGAGATTTACACTACCATAAAAAATGGAATACTTAGAAACATTTTAACAAATGTTTACCTGACAATGCGGAACATTAATGAGAGAAATTTAAAAAGACAAATAAATAGATGAATTCATTATGTTGGTGGACCAGAAAATGCAGTATTGTAAAAATGTCAATGTTAATTTTCCCTAAATTAATCAATAGATTGAAGGCGATCCCAGTCAAAACCTCCCAGCTTTGGGGGCTGGAGATGTAAAAGACGGTTCTCAAACCTGTGGAGATGCGGAGCTGCTGGGACAAGTCAAGGCACACTGGAAGGGGACAGCCTGGGTGTGGGACTCGGCCACTAGACACCAAGAACCACTAGAAACGCTTAGTGTGGTCCTGCAGCCTGAAGGACGAGGCAGCAGAGGACCCAGAACCAGACCCACACCAATACAGTCGCTCGGCTGATAAGGTAACACTGCGGTGTGGTTGTGAAATGATGTTTTTTAAAAAGATTTTTTGTTGGGTCAATTGGACATTCATATGAAAACAGAAGCGAGGTGGATGGTGGACCTTAATGGTAAAAGACAAAGCAAGAAAAACAACAACACACAACAAAAACAAAAACAAAATGGTCTTAGAAGAAAATGTGGCAAAATTACTTAAAATAGGATATAAAATCTCTAACCATAAAGAGCTACATAATTGGCAAATTGAGGTACAGTAAAACCGAGAGCTTTTGTTCTTCAACAGAAGCCATTAAGGGGGTGACCAGGCGGTCCCTGGGCGAGAGTGGGTGTCTGCGTGCGTGTCCTTGCCCAAGGACCATTTCTATAATATGTAAAGATGCCCATGCGTCCATAATAAGAGACAGATAACTTACTGGAAAAAGGACAAAGGATTTTAACATTCACCTCACAAAAGAAGATATCTCAATAGCCAAAAAAATATTAAAATGCTCAGCCTCATTAGCAACCGGGGCGTGTGAATTTAAAGTGTAATGATGTATGACCCCCGCCAGGACAGCTAAACTGGAGGAAGATGGCGAACGGTACCCGATGCTGGAACGAGTGGGGAGCAGCTGGAACACGCACACCCTGCCGGCAGGGGCGTCGGTGGGCACGGCTGTTTCAGAAGGAGCTGGTGGTGTCCCAAATGTTGAACACATTCCCACACCGCTGCCCCTCTGCGTGGGCACGCCCACCAGAAGTGCAAACACGTCCACCAGTGTGAGTTCACAAAATGCAGTTTATTCTTGCCTTATTGTTGATTAATTCTTGTATTGTTTTCTACATAAACCTACTGTTGCTCCACCTGGTATGTGTAAACACTGGATGGAACATGTCCATCGTACCAGAAAAGTACATTGTAAATGCTGGTGCTACTGGACACAACCCAAACATTCTCAACCGCAAAGATGCATAAATAAGTAATGCCATCTTCAGTGAATGGGCCACCGTCACAGTGAGGGTGTCAGGGACCCGAGGAGTCCCCTGGAGTTCCCTAGGCTACTGGGGGTGCTGTGTTTCTTGATCTGGGTGCTGGTTTGGGGGGTGTGTTCACTGTGTGAAAGCTCATTAAGCTGTATACATATGATTTGCCTGCATTTTATACAAAATGTTGCCCCTGAATACAAATTTTACTTCACAAAATAAACATCCTTACGCAGAGCACAGAGAGGGTAGAGCTGCTGAGTCCGGGTGGGGAGTGTTTGGCAGTTCTCTCGAGAGTCCGAGCTGGTGGTAGGAGAGAAATCGCAACAGGGCCTCCTAGGGGTTTGAAGGAGCCAGCCAGGAGGACCTGACGGTGGGCTGGTGGAGGCAAATGTATGAGAGGGGGGTGTCGAGGCTGACTCCCAGGTTTGGACTCGTGTAACTAGGGGACACGTGTCTGCCTTCCCAGGGAAGAGGAGCATTGGAGGGGACCAGGTTTCCGGGCAGGGTGGCTGGGAGGGATGAGGCATGTGGTGGGAGTCGAGGGTCGAAAGAGATACACCAGCAGGCTCACTGTGTAGGCAGGTGGGTCCAGAGTCTAGAGGAAAGGCCAGGGCTTGTTGAAACACAATTTGTTCATAAGCTGACCTTTAAGAAATGGAACGGTAACTGAATATCTTGGATAAAGAAACCAGTTATCCATGTGCCAGGCACCGTGGGGCTAAACACCTGACCTCTCTGCCCAGGGTAATACTGCGAGAGCAGCAGTGCCACAGAGCAAGGCAGGGTTCACAGACATCGGGTCGACGGACTGAGCTTCAGGAAGAGCTGGGGAGAAGGACAAAGGGGCATTTTCAGAGTCGGACCTTCTGACTTACAGTTCCGAGCATTGCTGCTGACTCGCACGTCCCTTTGGGTGGGCTTGCGGTGTCACGGACCCCATTAGAAGTCGTCTTCAAGAAAAGACTGCATGTATCTGTCTGCTGGTCTGGAAAGGGGCTCAGAGATTTGAACTCTGTGATTATCCCATATCAGGTTTAGAAGATAAACTGTCCACGTTCAAGACGAACTAAGCCAGCTGCCAGTAGTCCGTGCCCGTGTTAGTCCTGTACTGCTGTGTGAGGTACCCCCACAGTGTCAAACAGCAGTCACTCATCATGTCAGGGTTCCTGTGGTGCTGGATTCTGGGCACCGCGCAGCTGGGTCCTCTGCTCAGGGTCTCTCACAGGCTGGAGTGAGAGGTCGCTGGGGCTGGGGTCTCATCTGAGGTTCACGTGGGGAAGGATCTGCTTTCCAGCCACACATTTGTTGGCAGGGTATCAGACCGAGGGCATCAGCTCCTTGCTGGCTGTCGGGTGGAGGTCATGTCAGGTCCTCGTGATCTAGGTCTCTCTGTGTGATGGCTTACCTCATCAAAGTCAGCAAGACTGAGGGTCAATAAAGAGTCTTCTAGCAAGACAGAGGTTGCAGTCTTAAATAATATATCATGGGAGTGGCCTCTCATCACCTGTGCTGTATTCTGTTGATTAGAGCCAGTCACGGGTCCTGTCCAAACTCAAGGGAACACGGGACGTGAACACCAGGAGTCAGGGGTCATTAGGAGCCGTTTTAGCATCGGTCTGCCCTGACGACTTAGTGTTCCCATCTATCAAATGGGAATGTCACTAGTACCTTCCTCATGGGTGGCTGCATGGTATAAATGAGATAACACACAGGAAGTATTTAGCACAATCCCTAGAACAGAGTTCGTGCTTCAAACATAACTAGCTGCTATTTTTATTATTCTAATTCCACCATCATACGGCGGTATGAAAGGATTCTTATAAACAGATCCACTGCAGATGGGAAGCTTCCTCTGGTGCATGTAAAATGTAATGCCATTTGCAAGCAAACACCCCCCCCCCTCCATCAGGCCAGAAAGGCACATTTTCCACCCAGTGAGGTTGACCCATAACCGTCAGGCAGGGTCGAAAAGGGGCAGTGGCCGTGTCTGACCCTAAATGTGAAGAGGTGACTCCCCCACTGTCTAATGGGGCCCACACTCCCTTTCCTGCTGCAGATGTGGAAGCCACGGCTCTATCCCGTTAGTGTCCAAGTCGTCAGCAGCAGCAGGGAGATTATGTTGAAGTTCAGGTCCTGGCTCATTGGTGTGCAAGTACAGGTGTGCGGCCGTTAGTCATGGGCGAGTGAAACATGGGTTTCACTCACTGTTGCGAACCAGCAGGCTCGCCAGAGACCCGTGGTGGTGATGCAATGACTGGCCGTCGGGAGGCGAAGGAAGGTGTCGCATGGGAGTTGGCATCTCGGGTTGGAATCCAACTCCTCCGACCGTGATCCTGTGCCTGTGGTCCGGTTACCTCCTTCTGGCCTCCGGTCGCTTCGTCTGACATATGACGGGTTTGTGTTGTTTTGTCTCCGTGAGCCATTTTCCTGGTACATGTCTTTGATTATAAATTTAAATGGCGTGTTAGACTTCTAGTTCTGCCAGAGGTAATTAGTTGGAAATGTGGCCTGTGTCTTTTCCTGTAAAAAAGTCAAGGTGTGCTGTTCCCAATACCCTTGTTTTAATGTTCATTTTCGAACCTGAAATTTAAGTTTGTTATGCAAGAGACTCTTGTGCCTAAATGCATCTGAGGATAAAAATTTCCTGCAAACTCGCCCCAGGGGCGAGCAATTCACATTCATTAGTACCCTCAGCTTCCACACGGCTGTTAGCCACTGTCCCTCTCGGTCTAGTAAGCGGTGTGCATTTGTAGGATGCTGACATGTTTCATGAAGAGGAGACTGGGGCGCATATACAAAGCCTGCATGTGCCTGTGTATCAAAGGGGACTCTCAGGGTTTTGGGAGGGGCTCATTTGTTCATTCATTCAAACATCAGCCCAAAACTCAGTAACTGATGTTTGTGAAACCAGAGTACTGGGCTACGGCTCTGGAAAGGGGGTTCAGTCCCAGGAAGCCTAAAGTTGAGTGGGACAAGCAAGTAAAGAGGTGATTCCATGTCCATATCACCAGGTCAGCAATGACATTATTGCTCTAAAGTTTTTCTCCATTCCAGCTGCGGATGAAGATGTCGGTGAGGATGATGATGAGGGTAGCGGTGCCGATAGAGCCACACACTATTCTAGGTGCCTTACATATATGAACCCACTTGATTTTGACAACCCTTTGAGGGAGGTGCTGTTTTCATTCCTAAAACCACTCACTGAACCCTTAGAAGGTGCCTGACATGTGCTAAGTGTGTTACAGGTATGACCTAACTTAGATGATGACATTTGGGACAAAGAGAGTTCAAGTTACTCGCTCAAGGTCATATAGCCAATTCAGAGCCTATCGTGGGCCCGTCTGCTCCCAACGACTCTCCGTGCCTGAGAGAACTATTCACTCAGTGGGCATTACTGTGCCTTTACTGTGGGCCAGAGGGTGGGGGCCTCAAGGACCCCTTGTCCTGGAGGACCTCACAGCCCACAGAGCACAAGTCCATCAAGAGAGGAGGCAAGAATGCCGTGGGGTTGGATTGGACGGGACCCACTCAGTAGGCTTGTGTAGGAGGGGGTTGAGTGTTAACGTCGGTGCTCCACGTGTGTGCACTGTGGTGGCTGAGCAGTGTCCTTAATGACCAGAAATGCCCCTTACTCCCATGTACGTCTGAGCCAATGGGTCGCCCAAGACTCTTGAAGATGGAGCTCGGGGGGTCTGACAACACCGGGACGGTTTCACTGGTGGTGTCTTGTTGTCAGGATTATCCATATTATTACCTAAATAAGAATTTTTAAACAATCAACTATGGGTAAGTAGATTCTTTATTTTTACTCACATGCATCCTAGCTTGAGGTGCTCATTATTAGATTTCTTCCTGATGTACGTACAAATAAACGTGTAACAATCCCGATCAGATCTGTCCCTGTTCCATATGAAATCACCATGTGGCTCACCACAGGGGACTTGTCTTTGTTGTGTTGCAAATGAGGCATCATCTTCTGGACTCAGAATTGTCCCAAGAACAAGGGCTGGTGCCCACATAGCACATAAAAGCGCTGAAATTCTAGTGTACCACTCTACTTTATGGTCAGAGCCCTGTTTTGGGTAAAGGCACACAGGGGTGAAGTCATCCAGCACGGGAGGTGGCTCGTGGTGGCTCCGCTGTGGTTCCCGAGTCTCACTGCCCTCGGTCTCTCTGCAGTCTGTCCTACAGCTCGGCTGGAAGCTGACACTTGGGGCTTCGTCCTGCCCTTTCATGAGCAGGGCTGAGACTTGTATCTCATTGTCAGAGAGTATTCGTTAAGTGTGTTTGCAACATTTTGAAAAGTGGGCTTTGATGCCAGGCTGCCAGACATGCATTCGGGGTGGACCACAGGCACGTCACAGGCCATAATTATCTGAGTGGCACCAGAGAAAGGCTGACAGCCTCATGGGAAAGACCCATTTCCTGAGGTTAGGTGAGATACCATGTGGTTAGGGAAAAAAAGTCGGTGTGTGACCCGTCTGAAGAACTGGCTGGAACACCCTGGCAGTTCCTGCAGCCTTCAGCCATGTGTCTGCCTTTCCTTCCACCCTATTTCCTTTCCCTGTCTCCTTGCCTTCCTCTTCCCCCAGCGGCTTCCACCCTGTAGTTCTACCTCCCTCTTTGTCATTGGAACTCCAGCTCCAGGGGCAAGAGGACATGCATTGCTGTGTTGGGAAGATGGGACTTGTGTCCTTGGTGTCCCAGGATGAGATTTACAACACATGGGAAAGCTTTATGTGGGAATGTCAGGTTCCTCCCCATGACTTGGAATAGTGGTCCCCAACATCCAAGCTGCTGGCTGGTACCAGGCCGGGCCTGTTAGGCATCGGGCCACACAGCAGGAGGTGAGCTTGAATGTAATGCATTTGAATCACCCCCAAACCATTCCCCCTCCCCACTCCATCCATGGAAAAATCGTCTTCCACAAAACCAGTCCCTGGTGCCCAAAATGTTGGGGACCACTGACTTAGGAGGCCCTGCAAGGTCTGACTGCTGCCCTCCCTCCAGCTTTATCTTGCATTCTCTCCCTTGCCCATCATGCCCCAGTCCCATCTCTTCTTCATGGTTCTCCACGGTGCCTGGCTCGTGCCTGTTGCCTCTGCCCGGGGTCCTCCCGGGCAGGCTCACCTGGACACTTCCTTTGCATCATTCTAGTCTTGCCTCTAGTGAGAAACCTCCTTGATCCCTTTGTCTCAGAGAAGTCCTCTCTCATCCCTCTCTTCTCCATCAGCCTTATTTCCTTCACACCACATCTTGTTATTCTAAAGTATCTTTTTGAATGGTCTTATGTGTTGATTACTTGTCTTGCTCAGTAGAATGCTTCTTGTGGTCAGAGCCTTTTTCTGTGTATGTATGTATATATATATACATATCTCCAGTGTCTAGAATAGGACCTGGCCCAGATCAGTATGTGGCATTTTTTGAATAAAAGAAAGAATGAATGAATGAGAGCTGAAAATAAATGTTGGTTAAATTCTGCACGACTGGTTTGTTCACAGTGTCATAGAACAGGCTACAGACTTTGGCGGGCTATGTAGCATACAAGGTGGGCTAGCCTTGGAACCCGACTCGCCAAGCAGGTGAGGTCCGCACTGGGCCAGGGATGGGCACGTTCAGTAAGGCGTGTCTAGCCAGAGGCTTGCCTTGTTTTCCTTGTCTTTTGGAAATTTATGGATCTGACCGATTTGAGTGCTGCTGAGATTTTTATTTTCTCATCTTCCATTATGGTTCTTGAGAGAGAAAACTTAATTATAGAAATGATGATAATAAAAGCCACTTATTGAACACCTAGAGTCTGCACAGTGTGTGCTAAGTGCGTTATATAGGTATCACCTGATTTAATGAAGAATTTTATGGGTTGAATTGTGTCCCCTGCAGAATTCATATGGTGAAGACCTAACCCCCGGTACCTCAGAATTATTTGGAAATAGGGTCGTTGCAGATGTAATTAAGACAAAGCCATTAGAGTGGGCACTAATCCACGGTGACTGGTGTCTTTACAAAAAAGGGGAAGTTTTGATATAGAGACACACAGAGAGAAAAGACAATGGCCATCGGAAGAAGACGGCCATCGATAAGCCAAGGAGCAGAGCCTGGAAGAGAGCCTTCCTTCACAGCCCTCAGGAGGGACCACCCCTCGCATCACCTAGATTTTGGACTTCCAGCCTCTAGGACGGGACAGCCTCCCAGCTGGGCGTTCTAAAATGATAGCGTCTCTGTGGGGGGCTATGGGTCGTGTGGGGATACGAGCCTGGATGTGGAGGCAGACCACACAGATTTTAATCCCTTCTGTCATGAGCTCGGTGACCTTGGGGACATTCTTCAACCTCTCAGAGCCTCAGCACTTCATTTCTAAACTAACTAACAGTCATAGACCTTGCCCCACAGGACTGTGGCGAGGATTAAATGAGTTAACATTTGCACAGCCCGTCAGTGTTTCCTGGCACAGAAGTAGGTAGGCTGGTAGGGATTCCCATCAGTATGTTGAAGTCACATCTGTCTCCTGTGGCAAGAGTTCTCTCTGCGGATTGTTCTGCCTTCTCTGGGGCATGTGTTGGGGTGGGGAATGCTACCTTCTCAAAGTGGTGGAGGGAGGCTAGTGGCATTTGGTGGGTGGGGGAAGTGCTTGTTGTCTTGCAGTTCATAGGAAAAAATTTTTCCATGTCTCACACATCTTGCGAAGCATCTGATGCCAGATGTTGATTTAGGTAAAAAGCAACAACAACAAAGAAAACGTGTTTACAAATCTGACTGTGAATATTTTTGGTATGGTTGAGTTGACACTGAATTTTCAAGGAATGCAACTGCATATAAATGGAGGGAAGACTGTGGCATGTTTTATTTGGAAATTTACTAGGAGGTGTTTTCTCTTTTGAAAGTATTCATCCAAGGCACACGCGCCTCCTGGCATCTGAGTGGTGAGAATAGCCACCTGAATCAGTGCGTGCAAGTGGTAGCTGTCATGGTGACTCCAAAATACCAGATACGGAAAGAGTGTCAAGAATATTCCTCTGCTTATCTCTTGACTGCAAATGAGGTCAGGGTGAGTGACTAGTTTTGCCTGAGAAACACTATTTTACCACCTATTCCTTTCACTTTATTCCTGCTCTGCTGCTAATGCAGGGTGGTAAAAGGGGGCTTCCAACATCTGTCATGAAAAGAGGACCTCAAGTCTGGTGGAGATCAGCCTCCCTGAGCTGTGGCACTTCTCACTGGATCTGAGGTCTGTTTCCTAATTTTTTCCCTGTGACAGCTCTTCAGCAGTTTGAAGACAGGAAAATGTTCACCGGCTCACCCCTCCCCATCTCTGAGTCTTCACTTCTCCAAAATACTCATCCCTGTTTCCTTCAACCTGTGGTGCCAGATCTCTGCCCTGTGGCCTCGGTGGGGATGGAAGCTCCCCAGCAGTGAGTTCGTGCTGAGACCAGCTCTGGCTGCGGTCCTCGGACTCAGGGGCCTCTCCAGGGGCCAAGCCTCTGATCTGACCGGGCAACAGGCTTGCTGGAAGCTTCCAGATCTCCATAATGATGGCTCTAGGGTTTTCAGGGCCTCCCGCAAAGCTGTGGTGGGTCCTGTGAATTCTGGTCTGAATGTGACCTCTTCAACCCAACACAGGCGTCCCAGTAGGATTCCTGGGAATCTCGGGAGGAGGGAGCATCCCGTGCCTCTGCCTTACACAGCTCCAGGGTGCTCTGCTTGGAAAAGTATCTCCTTTTCACTTTTTGCAATTTTTCCATTCTGTGTCATGGTCTCATGACAGCTCTGCACCCTGCCAGCCTACCACCTCTGTCCTTTTCACTGTGCCAACATGAATCACTAGCCTTTTCCACCAGAGGAAGGCGTGGCAACACATGGTAACCATGGCTGCTGCACTTGCTCAGTGTGACCTGGGATTCCCTGAGTGGCCAGAGACAGCCAGGGGCAGAGTCTTTCCAGGAGGCCTCAGAGTCCTCTGTACTAGGATGTCTGAGCAAGAATGCAGGAGTGACATCATTCCAAGTCAGAGAGAGAGACTCCCCCTCAGCTGGTCAGTGAAGGGAGAGCACACCGAGCCACCCCGGGACCCAGGGTGAAGAAGGGGAGGATGCCTGGACGCTTGGCTCCTGACTTGTCTGCAGGGGCCAGAGTGGGGCCACATCAGAAGACAGCAGGAGGCAGCAACCTCTGGCGGGTGCTTCGGATCCGGCTACCTGCCTCTTTCTCTCCGCCTGCAAGCTAAGAATGGTTTTTACATTTTTAAATGGTTGAGAATATAATGCAAAGAAAAATAATGTTTTGTAACTCATGAAAATGATGTGGAATTCAAATATCAATGTCCACAAATAGCCCTTTTGGAAATAGCAGGATGCAGCCCCTAAATGTGCGGAAAAGCCCGAGAGGGTGAGAGGGGAGCCGCGTTTGAAATAACCAGCGCCGTGCAGCTCGCCCACTACCGCTGTCCGGATCTGATTTGCACGGGAGATGAGACCCACGCGAGTTTTTTAGCCGAAAGGAAATGTAGCCTCAGCGATGCTAATATTCGGGCCATTTACCAAGTGATAAGACTAAAGTAATTTATTATAATTTTATGATGAGATCTCTTTCCTTGGCTTGAGAAAGGTTTTTATTGCCTCTAGCCTTGCCATTTCACTCTTGTTAATATTGATTTTGCTATAATCTCTCTCCCTTTCTTCACACTTCTCAAGTTATTTCTTGATTTGGACAAAATTCACATTTTAGCACAGTTGGATATATAAAAACCAATCTTTGAGAAAACGTATTATGATAATTATATTTTCCTACCGCTGGCCAATCTGTGTGTGCCCATAGAGAAAACACATTTTCAGGTTGCCAGACTTTTCTGTCCGCTTAGTCATCTTCTGGCTCAAAGGGAGAGCCAGAGCGGCCAGGAACGCCCCCGTGGGGTGCTGCTTGTCGAGGGAAGCGCTTTGTAAAGCTACGTGGGAAGGGACACCTGTGTTCTCTCAGCAGGCCTGCGCATCACCGGCAAAATTCTTTGGCTATTCCCTTTTGTCCTAAATTATTTAATGAGGCCAAGTGGGTTACATCTGTGGTTTTAGTCACCCTGGGAGGTAGGCGGGATTCATGGGGGACAGCTCCAGAGGAGGGAAACTAGGTTCATAGAGTGGAAACACTTCACCCAAGCTCCCACAGCGGCTACATGGCCACATGAGCAGCCCCATGCGGTTATGGATATATTTGTTGAGAATTTACAAATTCGTATTGTTATAGGGAGTTTTCTATGGTAGAAGTCGATTCATTATGAGTTGTTGCTTTTGTACTTAACATAAAATACAAGTTTAGTGCTATCTGTAATAACCTGTAGTGTGTAATAAGTTCATAAAAATAAAATGATGTAGTATTCCACATTTTTTATGAGTGGCCATGTTCAAATAAGTGTATGTGAATAGGAAGCTAATTCTCTTCCCCTTTTCTGCCTTATCTCTATTTTATTGGTTATACAAATCAATAAAGAACAGTTCTTAAACACTCTGAAGAAAATATTAACTTTGTTATTCCTCAATCACATCCTAATCATGTGATTTTATTTTCTGACACAAATATCACATTAGTTATTTAGTCTTAAAACCTCAGTGTTGCAGTCCAGAAATCAGGTTTTC
>PVIA01018619.1:0-12330 GCA_004024845.1 Tonatia bakeri | reverse complement strand
AATAGCTAAGTGCTGGAAGCAACCTAGATGCCCATCAGTAAATGAATGGATCAAAAAACTGTGGTACATTTACACAATGGAATTCTATGCAGCAGAAAGAAAGAAGGACCTCCTACCCTATGCAACATCATGGATGCAACTGGAAAGCATTATGCTAAGCGAAATAAGCCAGGCAGTGAAGGATAAATACCATATGATTTCACCTTTAACAGGAACCTAAACAACAAAACAAAGAAAGAAGCAGGGTATAGTCAAAGACACTGCATTAGCGGACAGGTGGAGAGTGACCAGAGGAGAGAGAAGAGGGATTTCGGGGGAAAGGGTGAGGGGTTTATAGGATCAAAGTTAAAGGACACATGGATAAAATGTGGGGTGGTAATGGGAGGGAGGTAAGGAGGGGGGGTGGGAGGGCTTGATTGGAAGGGAGGGAGGGAGGGGAGGTGGGAGGTCTTGATTGGGAGTAAGGGGGAGAAAACTGTACTTGAACATTCATTTAAATAAAAAAAAATAGAAATAGAGGCATAGATACATGGAACATACTGACAGCTGTCAGAAGAGAGGGGTGAGGGGGGACTGGTTGAAAGAACGTGAAGGGCTTACCCAAAAAACATACGTATTTCACCATGTATTATGTATTCCTGTGCATAATGTACACCCATGTTTTTGGCCTAAACTTTCAGAAAAAATCTTTCATTTTAACTTTTAATTCAATGTTTAATTTATTTATTATTAGAAACAAAACCAATTATTGTATTTCAGGGTATTGTTTTGCATATGGATATCATTATTGCTTTCTATAGTTACACTTTTAATGCATAAGCATAAATAAAAGCATTAAAAACATTTATATACATACCAAATTAATACTAACCATGTAGAATACATACCCTTATTTTTCCTTCAGAAATCTGGGCAAAACAGTGTGCATTATACATGGCAAAATAAAGTATATACATAACACATAGACACAGACGACAGTGTTGTGATAGAGGGAAAGGGGACTGGGGTTAGATGGAGATGGGCAAAGAGGGGGGGAATGGGGATAGAAAGAGACTTTGCTTGGGGTGATGGGTTCATGATGCAGTGTGAAGATGATGCTTTACTGAGTTGTGCACTCTAGACCTGTATGGTTTTGTGAACCCATGTCACCCCAATAAATTCAGTTTCAATTTTTTAAAGCATTCAGTGCTGCTTAATAGCATCTAGGCTTTAAACAACAGTTTAAAGTTTTGCTGTTGTGCATTTCTTCACTTTTGTGTAAAAAAATGATGCTGATGTAATCAGCACTGATGTAATAATTACATCACCATCATTAGGGTGATCATATGGTAAGTATTTTTAAGGTGCCCATTCTCCAAATGTCAGATATGCTCACAGTCTCATTTTTTAAAATTTTATTCCAGACAGAGAGAGAGAGACATTGATGTGAAAGAAACATCAATTGGTTGCCTCCCACATGCATCCTGACCAGGGACTGAACCCACAGCCTAGACATGTGCCCCAACTGGGAATCAAACCCACAACTTTTTGGTCTACAGTACAATGCTCCAACCAACTAAGCCACACCACCCAGGGCATGCTCATGTTTTTTAAACCTTAGCATTTTGTACTTAAGTAAAGCAGAAAAACAAAAATGTCAGAATCTCTACTTTTCTATGCAAAGTGCTACTACTGGGAAGTCACGAGTTCATTCATTCATTTATTCATCATTCACTCATTTATTCATTCAAGCACCAAGTATTTTTTAGTCTCCTCCCCTGTGCAGAGTGCTGTTCTGTCTCAGGCTCTAATCAGGCAAGTTTTCTGGAGGAGATGTTGCAGTGAGGCTCCTTAAGAGGACTAGTACTAATGAGGTGAAGAAGCTGAAGGGAGAAATGGAAGTGAAGACACCTGGCTTGTTTATGTGACTGGAGTTACTTTAGGAATTGTGTGAGATAATGTAGAAGGCACTTCTTTGAGAAGAATGGACTATACAAATATATTAGTGTAATCCAATGAGGGAAGAAAAACAAGGCTGTGATCAGCATAAAGTTGTAAATGCTATGCACCAAATTAACAGATTAGACATAGGTCCTCTGTGAGGCTACAGAGGGAAAAATCCCTCCACACCTTGGTAGTTGGAGAATAACCCATGTCAGAGCTGGGGCTAGAGTGGGATCTTCCATTTGTCCTGATCTTTTAACCTTTGGGTCAGGTATATTATCCTAGGGCATCCACATTATAACCTATGATTTGTTGAAGTATAAATATGGAGAGGGGTATTAAATCCCTGTTTTACATAATTGGAAAGCCAAGGTCAAAGGAAGTAAATTGTGTAACTTATTCAACATCACAAAGCAAGCCAGTCCAGAAAGTGGGAACCCATACAGCTAGGCAGTGGAGTTGGAATGACTGTCAGCAATTATAAATGTAAAGAGCAGAGAGAAGCCCTATTCATACATCTTAGTTACCAATTTTGTAGAGGAGGATACTGAAAAGAAATAAAAGTCTGAAAATTACCTGCAGAGTTCAGTCAACAGCTGAATGTCTCTTGCCCCCTCCCAGTGACTGAGAATTCTCTGTACACCAAATTTTATTCTAACCTGAGATACTGACACAGTATTTCCTAGGTCTAGAGTTCCACAGAAGGAATTAAGCACTAGGCTAGGAGCTGGGAGACCTCAGATCCATTCTTATTTTGGGATTGCTGGGCTCCATGACCCTAGACAAGTCCCTGAAATTACCCTTGGTGGGATCAACCTTCTCTTATGTAAAATGAGAAATAATATTCATACATACTTGTCTCGCCATATCATAGGGATATAGTGAGAATATAGGATAACATATGTGAACACAAATGACTAAAGTGCTATACAAATTCAAAGTATTTTCTTAAGACTCTGTAGTAACTGTTTTTAGGACAGAATAGCCTATGTGATAATCAGTCAAACAAAATTTCAAAACAAAAATCTAACATGTGACTTTTGCTACTTGGTAGCCTTCTGGCCTAGCACCTTGGCTGGTCTCCGTGGTCAGTGCCTCTCAGCATCCAGAAACCAGCGTGGTCCAGAGATACATGCCATATGTTGGGGCATGCCCCACTACAAGCTGGCTTTAATCCTAAAAGTCATGCAGCAGTGTTGGTACAGTAGGTTTCACTAGACTTAGCTGCAACTCAGAATTTCTCCTTCAGCACCTGAGTCAATGCTGATAGTCTTGTGGAGAGTGGATTAAGAATACAAGATAAGTTCCCAATTCCAATTAAGAAGCAGAGAAAAATTTAAACTGTCTCCCTCAAAGTTTATCACAATCATCACCATCGAAACAGCAAACCAAAGGACAAAGAATTTGACCTGCTCTGTTGCTCTGTGTATTCCAACTCATAAAGGGTGTACAGACTTGACTGGGTCACTAATGAATAAACAAAATGTCGAACACTTCTGTCATTGGACAACTTTATTCACAAAGTTACTAAAAAGAGGACTGTACTGGAGACAGCAGACATCGCCTTAATGGCCCTGTACTTTATCCTAGTCATGTGCATTGTTTTTTTTGCCATGTGGAAATCTAATACAAGACCATGAGTGTACTTCCTGGCTGGGTGCTCTATGACCAGGGTGGTAATTGGTGGCTCTCTGTGAACATTGGGAGTGAGCACTTCATTGGTCTGGCAGGATCTAGAGCTGCAAGTGGATTTTCAGTAGGCACATGGAAATTCAATGCCTTACTGCGTTTGCAACTTCTGGAATTGGGTTTTCATCCCAATTTATCAAAAATATGCAGAAACTTTTTAATTTGATGTAGTCCCAATTGTTTATTTTTTCATTTATTACCCTTGCCCTAGGGGATATATCAGCAAAAATATTGCTATGTAGGATATCTGAAATTTTACTGTCTATGTTCCCCTCTAGGATTTTTATGGTGTTGTGACTTACATTTAAGTCTTTTATTCATTTGAGTTAATTCTTGTGTATGGTGTAAGTTGGTGTCTATCTTCATTTTTTTTTGCATGTACCAGTCCAGTTCTCCCAATACCATTTATTGAAGAGGGTATTTTTACTCCATCTTATCTTCCTTCCCTTTTGTCTAATATTTATTGACCATAGAGATATTGCTTACTTCTGTGCTCTCTATTCTACTTCATTGATCTATGTGTGCGTTCTTATGCCAATAACAGGCTGTTTTGATCACAGTGGCATTGTGGTATCATTTGATATCAGGTATTGTGATCCTTCCAACTTTGTTCCTCTTTCTCAAGATTACTGATACTATTCAGGGTCTTTTTAGGTTTCATATAAGTTTTTGAAATATTTGTTCTAGATCTGTGAAATATGTCATTGGTATTTTAGTAGGAATTGCATTGAATCGATAGATTGCTTTGGGTAGTGTGGGTATTTTAATGATGTTAATTCTTCCAGTCCATGAACACAGCATATGCTTCCTTTTATTTGTATCTTCCTTAATTTCTTTCTTCAGTGTTGTGTCGTTTTCTGAGTACAGGTCTTTTACCACCTTGTTTAAATTTATTCCTAGGTACTTTATTTTTTGTGTTGCTATAGTCAATGGACTTTTCCTAGCTTCTCTTTATGATAGTTCATTGTTGGTGAACAAAAATGCCATTAATTTCTGAATATTGACTTGTATCTCACTATTTTGCCAAATTTACTTAGGTTGGGTAGTTTTTTGGTGGAGACCATAGGGTTTTCTATGTACACAATCATGTAATCTGCAAATAATGACAGTTTTAATTCCTCCTTTCCAGTTTGGATGCCTTTTACTTCTTTTTCTTGTCTGATCACTGTGGCTAGGACTTCTAGTACTATGCTAAATAAGAGTGGTGAAAGTCGACACACTTGTCTTGTTCTTGATCTTAAGAGGAACACTTGTAGTTTTTGTTTGTTGAGTATAACACACTCCAATGGGCAAAGGACCTAAACAGACACTTCTCCAAGGATATACAGAGGGCCCAGAGTTAGAAAACTAAAAACAGGGCTGCCTTTTGAACTGGCATTCCACTGCTTGGATTATACCCTAAGAATTCTGAAACACCAATTCAAAAGAACCTATGCATCCCAATGTTCATAGCAGCACAATTTACAATAGCCAAGTGCTGGAAACAGCCTAAGTGCCCATTAGTAAATGAGTGGATCAAAAAACAGTGGTACATTTACACAATGGAATACTATGCAGCAGAAAGAAAGAAAGAAAGAAACTCCTCCCCTTTGTGACAGCATGGATGGAACTGGAGAGTTGAAATAAGCCAGATGGTGAAAGACAAATACCATGTGATTTCACCTATAAGTGGAACCTAATCAACAAAACAAACAAGCAAGCAAAATATAACCAGATACATTGAAATAAAGGAAAAAACTGACAGTAACCAGAGTTGGGTGGGGATAATAGAGGAAAGAAGGGGAAGGGTCATCAAGGAACAAGTACAAAGGACCCATGAACAAAGACAACAAGGGGTTAGGATTGAGTGTTGCAGATGGGGGGAGGGGAGAGTAGTGGGGAGAAAATGGGGATAACTGTAGTTGAACATCAATTTTAAAAATAAATAAAATTTAAAAACCAAAAATAGTAAACATCTAGGAATAAAATTGAAGAAATGAAACAACCATATCAACATATCAACAACCAACAAGCAAAAATTAATAAAGGTGGCAAGAGAATAAGGATATTATAAGAAAAGGAAAAAGAATGTAAGATGACTAATGGCAAGAAAAATGTTTTTTTAGAGGCTGGAGGGGGGAGAAATATTAAGAGTACAGAATAGAAACCACAGAAAGGGAAAAAATAAAATTTAAAACAAAAATAAGAAGAAGGTCCTGGCTGGTGTGGCTCAGTAGATTGAGCACTGGCCTGCAAACCAAAGGATCACCAGTTCGATTCCCAGTCTAGGGCACATGCTTGTGTCGTGGGCAGAGTCCTTGCTGGGGGGTGCATGAGAGGAAACCACACATTAATGTTTCTCTCCTCTTCCTCCCTTCCCCTCTCTGAAAATAGATAAATAAAATCTTTTTTAAAAATAGGATGAAGGAAGAAGGCAAAATGGAGTAAGAAAAAGGAGTAAAATATGAGATTTAAAGTAAACTAAAATTTGAAATAATGAAATAATAGGAACAAACTTGAAGAAAAAGAAAAGAAAGTTGTTAAGCTATACAGGAGCCCTGGCTGGTGTGGCTCAGTGGATTGGGCAGGCGCCTGTGAGCCAGGGGACCACCAGTTAGATTCCCCATCTAGGGCTCATGCCTGGGTTGCGGGCAGGGTCCCCACAGGGGAGCACATGAGAGGTAACCACACATTGATGTTTCTTTCCCTCTCTTTCTCCTTCCCTTCCCCTCTCTCTAAAAATAAATAGATAAAATCTTTTTTTTTTAAGCTATGCAGGAGAAAAATCACACAAATAATGAAGAAGACCATGGTGGAATTCATCTCAGCAGAATCCAGTGTTTCCCACTGTCTTCTCTTTCTGGATCCGCTCCTGGGGATGTCAGGAGGTGTCCTAGTCTAGCTATAGGCAGCCTGTTGGAGAGTATGAGCAATCTGTAGTCTGTGGCTGTCTTTTTCAGGCTTGGCTGGAACCCGTTGGTCTGCCCTGACAGCTTTCCATCAGCATAAGGCCCAGGAGTGGTTCATCTATTGTCTGAGAACACTGCCAGTACCACCTCTACCTGCCTCCAGTGGGGGGCCTCTGGTGCAATGAGGGTGGAATCCCTGGGTTACTCTGGGGGTTGTTCAGAGTTTAGGGAAGATAATGGGAGTGTTTCCCCACCTCCCCCACCACAGGTCTCAGTCTGTTCAAGATTATTTCCAATAATGTATGGTTTCTGGTGAATTAGCTGACCGTTTCCTGTGAGGGGCCAATATGTGTAAAAGGGGCAGCTCTATCCTACTTAATGCTGATACAGCTCTGTATAAGAGCTGAGGCTGGGTGAGGCCCTGAGCACCCCTTTTTTTGCCTGTCTCTAATCTCTCTGCCCTGCTGGTTTTAGTGAGTCAGGGCCCAAGGAAACAATGTAGCTCATAGTGTCTGATAGAAGTTCAGAAAGGGCCCTTTTGGAGCTTCTCCTTTCCCTTGTGGATATGCTTAGCAGGGAGCTCCTGAGCCTGGCCTCACTAAGCTGCATAGCCTGAAATCCCACAGGTTGAGGGTTGGACACACCTACCTGTGAGGGGACTGGCCTGGGTGCCACAAATCTCAGGCAGTTAGCTTCTTGCCATCCAGCCCCTAACTTGCTGCTCTCACAGGAGACTCAGGCCTAAACTCTCTGTTCTGCACAGTCCCCTCCTCACCAGCTGTGCTGTGTCAAGACCCACAGTCCCTTCAGTGTGACACTTTCTGTTCTTCCTGCACAGTTGGACTCAATAGGACTGAACTGTGCTTATACTCTGGTTTCTTTGTTGGCAGAGCCATCGCACATGCACAGGATCCCTGCCAAATCTTGCCTCAGTTCCTCTTTTAAAAGAGTCTCTATGTGCCCCCCCACACACACACACACACATTGCAGCGCCAAGCCCTGGGCCAGTTCTCCAAGCACTCCACCTCCCCCAAAATTACAAAGTCTCTCTCAGTCAGGGCTGTTCACAGCCTGCCAGTGCCTCCAACAGTTTTAGGAGATGGAGTTTCTCTCTAGAGCTCTCCAAGTTGGCACTGCAGCTATGGATGTACTGCTCACTGTATGCATATAGCCTGAGTCTCCCAGACTTTATATATCCTTCCAAGTCTCTCCCAATTAGGGTTAGTAGTTTCCCTCTGTGGGACCAGGGTCCCACTCTGGGAGAGGAGGGAGTTACTAAGTTGCATTTTCTGTCTGTTCTTTCCTCTGCTTGCAGGTGTCCTGCACAGGGTGTTTCCCCCTCAACTTATAAAATTTCTTATCAGATGATACAAATCATCCTCTATACTCCTTAGCTTCAAAAATTCATATCAACTGAGATTCCATTGATTGTTCAGGTCACTTGTTGGAAGATCAGCCAAGAATCCATGCTGCGGGCACAAGCAAGTGGGCTCATCTTTCAGTTACTTGGCCACCATCTTCTGAATCCTGCTCCTGGGAATCTAATATGGAGGCTCTGACATCTGCTCCATGAACAACTGTACCTACTTCCTTCTGTTCCCCAAAGCACAAGACCCCATAAGAAAGGTCTGAACACCTTCCTATGTCTGTGGATACCTGACCTTACAAGATTTGGTGAGACCAAAGATGTCACCAGTATTGTATCTGAAATGCCAGGATTCTCTTTCCCAGACTCCCTTTAATTCTTGTACAGTTAAAAAAAAAACAGGCAGCAGAAACCACCTTAAGGGGACCCAGGTGTGGAATTTTGTGAAGACTTCAAAGCAGCTATTATAAATATGTCCAAAAAGTTAATGGAATTCATGTTTAGACAATTAAAGTCAACTTTTATGACAATAATTCATCAAATAGAGGACATCAATAATGAGATAGAAACTATAAAAAATAACTAAATGGAAACTCTGGAGTCAAAATGTACAATAACTAAAGCTTAAAAAATTGCTAAAGGGGCTCAACAGTAGATTTGAGCTGGCAGAAAAAAAAGAACCAGTGAACTTGAAATAGATCATTCAAGATTATACAATCTGAAAAACAGAAAGGATAAAAGAATGAAGAAACATAAGCAGAGTCTCATTATGGCCTATGGGTCATAATGAAGTGTACCAGCATATACATAATGGGAGTACCAGAAGGAGAGGAGAGGGAGATAATAATAGAAAAATTATTTGAAGAAGTAACCACTGAAAATTTTCTAAATATGATACAAATAATTAATCTACATATCCAAAAACTCAAAAAACTGCAAATAGGACAAACACAAGAAATCCATGTCGAGACCTGTCATAGCAAAAATTTTAACAGCCAAAGCCAAAGAGAAAATCTTGAAAGAAGCAAAAGAAAAATAAGTGCACTAAGTTCTATTGACACTGTATTTTTTCTCACTGGTCTTGATTCATCCACTCTTGGTTATCTCTGAAGATGGAGTTCCACATACTAGCTGAAACATATTCCTGGATCCTCTTGTTTTCCCTCCTGAGATGGCATCTACTATGGATATGCTACAGGTCTGATGCTGCACTCCTACTTATAGCTGTCCTTTATGAGCTATGTAACCTGGAGCAAGTTACTTATTAGCCTCTCTGAGCTCACATTCCAAATCTTACATGGAACACACATCCCTACATTATTTTACTATTGTGGTAATTAGAAACAATATATGCACAGTGTCCTGACTATGGGAGTTACTGCTGAAATGATGATAGCTAATCTTGGAAGTGACTGGTTATTATGTGGTCAAGTTTGGTGTGATGCTCCAGAAGATGAGTGCCACCAGAGGAAATATCAGCATGTAAACTGCTGACCAAGTGATTGCCACATTTTCATGGCATCCAGGGGCACAGTAGTGTCTAGTGGCATGGGTTATAATAATTTATTCATAATAATGACATTTAGCACTGCCCTGCTCTGGCCCAGGCACTGTCCTAAGGATCTCTGTTTGTGTGAATAAGCCATCTCCACACTTTCTCAATAAACCTGTCTGATAGCTATGACAGTGCATTGAGGCTCAGAGGCATGAATTATCTTATGCAAGGTCACATAAGATGTAATAGTGGTACATAAGAGCTCTTTTCCCCTGCGTGCCAAGCACTTGGGCTATCAGGAGTAGACTCAGCATTCATTTGATATTTCCATGTAACATTAAATTTTGGCTTCAGCTAAGGTGTTAAGTGTGCTTTTTCAAGTGATTCAGTTTGGGATATGCCCCCAGGAATCATTAGTTCACAATCTGCTAAGGAGAAGAGTTCAGATGGCTTCTTGGCCATCTGGGACCCGATCCTAAGTTAACCTCCCCAAAATGTCAGAGATTCCAGTGTTAAGTAGTAGTTTAAGGTCTCAGGATAACCTGTCACATGAATGGAACCCTAAGACTGCACCATGGGGTGGCATTCGGTGCTTCAGAGTGGGTCTGTGCTGCTCCAGTGGGTGTGACTTCCTATATTTTGTAGGTGTTTTTCATAATTCAAGACATAAGTATGTGAGACAGATAGGAGAGCCCTCAGGAGATTATTCTGTCCTCTTTAGATTTGTTCTAATTTTATAGACCTTTACCAGACACAGGTCTTCAAAGGGTTCAAAGATCTCACATCCTCAATGAAAATACACAAATACCTCACCTTAAACATTAGGACAAATCATAAAAGAGTTCAGAGACATCATGCCCTGAAAACAGAACTCCAAATACACCAGATTCAAACTTTGGGGCATACACTTAAATAGTCAGACCTCGTGTCAAGAAGGCAAACCTTCATCTACTTAATACTCAAACTTGAGAACACAGACCCTCAAAGAATTTACAGACCTCACATCCTGAACACAGACACCTAAATATCTCAGAGTAAAATTCTGAAAAACCACCCCCAAATACCTCAGACTCAGACTTTAGTATACGTACCTCAAAGAGTTCAAAGATCTCAAACCTTGAACACAGATCCCAAAATCTCAGATTAAAATTTTTTTAAAAAGACAATGAAAGAGATCAAAGACCTCACATTCAGAACTCAGGCCCCAAATAATTCAAACCCAACTTGGGACCTAGAACTTCTAAAAGTTCAGAGGTCTAACACCTTAAACATGGACTTCCAAACTGTATATTTAAACACTGGAACACAGACTCCTGAGTGATTTCAGAGATCTCATATCCTAAATATGGACTCACCAAATACTTCAGTCTCAATCCTTGGGGAAACAGATCCTCTAAAAGTTCAGAGACTTCATACCCTGGTCAGGGACCCCCAATTGGCTCAAACTTAAGCCTTGGGGCATAGAATTCCATTGAGGAGTTCCGGCCAAGATGGAGGCACAGGCAGTCGCATTGTGCTTCCTCGCACAACCAAAACTAAAGACAACAAAAATTGAGAAACAATAAACAACCAGAACAGAGAGAAATTAATTGAACAGAAGTCGGACTCCAGTACATCCAGACCGGTAAGGAGCGGCGGAGTCGGAGGCCTTTGGAGAGGGGTCGAGGGGTCCCAGCGGGAAGAAACGCGGGCTGGCAGGCGCGGGCGTGCAGGGCGCAGATGGCAGCGGACGGACCGGTGGCGGACCCTGAGTGCAGGAGGCATCTACCAGACCCAGTGAGGGGCACAAGGCAGCTAGCTGTCCGCAGCCAGCCACACGTTTGCGCACAAACTAAGGGCAGCGCCACCGCGTTTCAGAGCTTAAGAGCCCCGTCTGGGAACTGAGGCTGGGAGACTCTCTCAGCCTCACAGGAGACTTCTCAGGGAAGCCCAGAGAGTCCGAGAAAGTGCACAAGCCCACCGCCTGGGAGCCAGCATAGGAAGGGCCCAATTTGCTTGTGGGAGGCAGTGGAGGGGACGGAAGTCCTAGAAAGAGAGGAGCAGGCGCCATTGTTCCCTCTCAGACCCCGCCCCCACATACAACCTCACAACACAGCGACTGGGGTACCCCGCCCTGGTGAACACCTAAGACTCCACCGCCCTTATGAAACAGCCGCAACCAAACCAAAGGAAAATAAAAAAGATGGCTCAAACATATTTGAAAGCCCCAGAACCAATTTTTTTAAGTGACCAAGAGATTGCTGAATTACCAGATGCACAGTTCAAAGCACTGGTGATCAGGAAGCTCACAGAATTGGTTGACTTTGGACATAAATTAGATGAGCAAATGCAGGCTACGATAAAAGAAATGAAGGAAAACGCACAGGGAAATAATAGTGAGGGGAAGAAAACTGGGACTCAAATCAATAGAGTGGACCAGAAGAAATAAAGGAACATCCAAACAGAAAAGAATGAAGAAACAAGAATTCAAAAAACTGAGGAGAGGCTTAGGGACCTCTAGGACACTTTTAAACATTCCAACATCTGAATTATAGGGGTACCAGAAGGGGAAGAGGAAGAGCAACAAATTGAGAACTTATTTAAACAGATATTAAAGGAAAACTTCCCCAATCTGGCAAGGGAAAAAGACTTCCAGGAAGTCCAGGAAGCTCAGAGAGTCCCAAAGAGGTTGGACCCAAGGAGGAACATGCCAAGGCACATCATAATTACATTAGCCAAGGGAAAAATGAAGGAGAGAATCCTAGAAGCAGCAAGAGACAAGGAGACAGTCACCTACAAAGGAGTTCCCATCAGACTGTCAGCTGATTTCTCAAAAGAGACCTTACAGGCAAGAAGGGGCTGGAAAGAAGTATTCCAAATCATGAAAAGCAAGGGCCTACATCCCAGATTGCTCTATCCAGCAAAGCTTTCATTTAGAATGGAAGGGCAGATAAAGTGCTTCTCAGACAAGGCCAAGTTAAAGGAGTTCA